>PVIY010026426.1:0-35412 GCA_004026745.1 Myrmecophaga tridactyla
TTACTTATTGGGGGAATAGGGAAAAGCATGTCTATTCCATTTTCCTGGAAGTGAAAGTTCCACATCAAGTCTTTTTTTAATCTACTAATTTCAGAAAATCCTTGAGTTTTAAGAGTGTAGACTTCTCATGTAAGAATTCTCCAAATCTCAATACATAATAATATGTATTAATTTGTATTATAAATACAGAATACTATAAAACATATTTCATAATTACAATATATTTTCTAGTATTATGTACTACACTACAAAATGTATATTGTGAAAGCCATGAAAATGTGCTGCTCAGATCTGCAGCAGAGAGCATACTTGTCTGATTGCACATCTCATTTCACTTTGGTCTCTACTTTTTGAAGGACCTGATCTAAAATACTGAATGAGTGTTTTATATATCCACATGTGTATATATATATATAGAGAGAGATGGATATATAGATATGTAACATATAATATTACACAATGCATAATAATATCATACAAACACCTAAGTTATGCAGGACAATTTGATAATCACAAAGTGTCACTATTATGGCAATTCTGGGAGGGGGATGTGGCTCTTCAGTAACCAAGTTACTGTCTCTCAGATGCTGGTTGAGTGTTTCCAATCCATGCCCCTGCAGCATTACAAATTCTCTATGTCATTAACTTTCATGGCTTATTCTGGGATTAAAAAAAAAAGGCCTACACAGTGCTGGCCAATAGGACTTTCTGCAAACATGGAAATGTTCTCTCTCTGCTGTCTTAGTTTTTTAGGTGCTATGAAAAATAACGCACAATAGGTTGGCATAAGGAACAGGAATTTGTTGTTTCATGGTTTTGGAGGCTAAAAGCCTTGCTTCCTCCAAGGGTTGATAGCATTCTAGCTGGCCTGCAATCTTTGGGTTCCTTGGTATTCTCATCACACGGCAATGTCCTCTCCTTTCTTTTCCAGGTTTCCACTGAATTCCTGCTTCTGGCTCATCCTGTGGCTTTCTCTTTCTACGTCTGAATTTATTCTGCTTATAAAGGACTCTGATAATATGGATTATGGCCCACCTTCATTCAGCTGGGCCACATCTTAACTAAACATCTTCAATGGGGTCACACCCATAGGAATGTGGTTTAAAACTAAGAACCTATCTACATTGGGGGACGTAATCCAATCCACCACATCGTCACTGACTAACAAAATAGGTACGTATGGCTAGTGTGAATAAGGAACTAAATTTTTAATGTACATTCCTTTTAACTAATTTAAATTTAAAGAGCCACATTTGGCTAGTGCTTTCCTTTCTCAATGGTGTAGGCTACATAAAGCCTTTACCTGGTGTCCATCTCTGTTTTCACTGCCTGCAGTCAGGCCTTCACCTTTGCATGCCTAGATGATTATAACACCTTTCTAAATCTGTCCTGTGTTTCACCTCTCCTCACTCCCATTTAGCCTCAAAATGGGTGATTGTTCTAAACCACAAATCATGTAACTTCTCTGCTAAAAAGACATCGCAGAGGCCAACTGTGACTTATTCAATTGCTGCATTCTCTCCCTACCCTCTCTCCCTGGCACCATACCTGGCTGCTTTTAGGCTTGATAAATGTGTATAGGGAGAAAAATGAGCATATTTCTTTCTTTTTTTTTTTTTTTTTGAACATATTTTAAGAGTTGGGTATTCTGGAAATAGCTTGCCTTAAATTACCTTAATTTGGGGGATTTAGGGCCATGTGGCAAGAGAGCGGGAGAATATTTTGAGGTAGTAGACATAAACAGGCATGCCACCCCTTACCACCCTCCCCTCCTTTCCCCCCACCCCCTTCAAGGACATGCATGATTGTTTATGAGCCATATTACATTTTGGGGTGCAGACTCTGTTCCCCAGCATCTCTGTACCATCACAATGCAACGATCAGGAGGAAGGAACACATTCCTGGACCCAGAGTGATCCTCTGTGAATCAGCCATCTTGGTTAAATGTTAAGGAAATAAGATTCTCAAGAAGGGAAAAATCACATTTGTGAACCATTAGATATCATTTTTCAATCCAGTGAATTGTTTAATAAAGCCATTGTTTTTCTTTATAAAGTCTTGCCTTTCCAAAGCAAACCATGACTAGAGAGAATACTGTCAATAGCCAAGCTTATTTAAGTTTGATCTTGTCCATAAAAAATATTGGGCTTATTAGCAGTATTTTCCATTTCTCAGGGAGACACACACACAACCACCTTGGAGTGTATGTTGAATACACAAAGGCCTAAGATGAACACGTACATTTCTCTTTCTTCCTCCTCTCCGACATCCTCCTGTTTGTATCTCATCAGTGGGTCTTTCCCCCAGACAACATCTCCCTTTCCGAAGACTGCAGCCTTCTCTGTGGGGGATGCACTTGGCTTCTCAGCTTGGTGAACTCTCCTTGTTTCAGGGAGGAAGACTTAATTGCAGGGTTTCAGATTTTCAAAGAAAAATGTTTAGACTAGGAGGGATCAACCATATTAGAGAAATGCGGTTTGCTCAAAAATGTGTGGCAGTAAATCCCCTGCAAAAAGCTGGCCGGGAACTCGGAAGAAACTCTTTGGCTGTGATTGAAATAATCCACATTTGATTATATTTTTTCAAACAAGTGTTGAATTCACTTGGAATCCTGTTGTGAGGCTTGATGCCTGGTCAAATAAATCTGCAATTGCATAGGCTGTTCCTGTGCGTGTGATTGGATAATCCCACAACAGACTCAATGTAAAGTTGGCTCCTAAATATTTTTGCATGCAGCCAACATATTTAATTATTTTGCAACTTGCAGTTATGGCTCTCGCTCACTGTTCTAAGTCCTTTGCCTTGCTTCACCTTTATCAATGGGGTTGTGCTATTTTAAGTCAACTTGAGAACGCAAGGTGATTGTATTATTATTATTACACTTGTCCTTGCCATGACCAAAAGCCAGGAAGTCACTTGTCTAAAAAGTTAACTACAAACTGCAGAAAGTTAGAGATCACCTGCAGAGTGGTCTGTTTATTGGGAGAACACTAATATAAAGTGGAAAGGAATAGCACTATCTACAATTACACATCACACTCTCGTTTTCTGTTGTGGTGCATTAATATTTAACCACTAAATCTCATTTTCTTGTGCATGTTACCAGCTTTATGCTTTGGTTCAGAGTGTAGAATTCTCCGGTTTGGTCTCCTGCCCATCCTATAACTTTATGCTGTGGCTGCAGAGCAAAGCCAATTACTACCTACCTCCCTAGAAAAGGCACTGCGGAAATTCCTTCTCCACTCTGTTAGAAACCGGACATTTTTGTTGGCAAGCTAAAGTAAATAATGCAGCCATTTCTACATGCACTTCTAATGTGAATTTCTTTACTTGACTCACTTTTGGAGAGCCAACTGTTGCACTATAGCAAATTAATCATTTCCTCCTAAATGGGACAGTGATTTAAAAGGTGTGCAATAAGGACACATTTGTAAAATCTCTGCATACTTGAGAAAAGCCAGATACAAAAAAGCACAATCTGTATGATTCCATTTATGCAGAGTTCCAAATGAGCAAAAAGAATCCCAGGTGTTACAAGTCAGCATAGCAGTTATTCCTGAGGGACCAGTGGCTGGAAGGGGGATTTCTGGGGTACAGAAAATGTACTGTTTCAATTGATATGAACTGCAGTTATATGATGTGTTCACCTTGTGGAAATGTACTGAGCTGTATACTCATGTGCACTTTTCTGTCTTTAGGATATGTTCTAGTTTGCTAGCTGCCGAATGCAATATACCAGAAACAGAATGGCCCTTAAAAAGGGGAATTTAATAAGTTGCTAGTATACAGTTCTAAGGCCGAGAAAATGTCCCAATTAAAACAAGTCTATAGAGATGTCCAATCAAAGGCACCCAGGGAAAGATACCTTGCTTTAAGAAGGCCAATGAAGTTCAGGGTTTCTCTCTCAAGTGGAAGGGCACATGGCGAACACAGTCAGGGCTTCTTTCTCAGCTGGAAGGGCACGTGGCGAACACAGCATCTTCTGCTACCCTTCTCTCCTGGCTTCTGGTTTCATGAAGCTCCCCGGGAGGCATTTTCTTTCTTCATCTCCAAAGGCTGGTGGACTCTCTGCTTGGTGGTGCTGCAGCATTCTCTGCTCTCTCTGAATCTCCTTCATTCTCCAAAATGTTTCCTCTTTTATAGGACTCCAGAAGCTTATCAAGACCCACCCAAATGGGTGGAGACACGTCTCACCTAATCCAGTTTAACAAACACTCTTGATTGGATTACATCTCCAGGGAGATGATCTGATTACAGATTCAAACATACAGTATTGAATAGGGATTATTCTGCCTTTATGAAATGGGATTTTGATTAAAACATGGCTTTTTTAGGGGACATACATCCTTTCAAACTAGCACAGGATACACTACAATAAGAAGCTTACATGCACACTAAAATATGCAAAAAATACACTAAAGTATTCTTCAACACGTTATCAGAATAGTCAGTATCTGATGGTTTTGGGTCAAAGACAGCTTTCATGGAGAACACATAATGTCATTGCTGTTTTTCCTTCTTCATAATGTCCCATGACTATGAAACACCAATATGTGACACCTTAATGGACCAGTCACAGTTATTTTTCCGAGAGAAAGCTAATTGCCTCCTTTGCTGGTAAATAAACATGAATCAAATGCAATCAAAATGAATTTTCCCAGATGCACCCTACTGCTAAGATAGCTTCAGGAATCAATATCAGGGCGCCTGCCCACCAAGAGACCCTCTTTAAACAGCACTCCCAGCTGCCCCCAACCCAATGGTTATGTTGGGCTAAAGGGTATCAACTCAAGCACACTGGAACACACAGGAGGAGGAAGTGTTAGGAAAGCATGGGTAGTGGTATTTACTCAGAGCCAGATTCACATCCTACTTAACTCCATAGGAATTCTCTATAGTTGGTCTTGACAACTCCAATAATTCCAAGGCTCATTAATCTACTTGCAGGTGCTCTGTTTCCTGAGATGCCTGTTTCAGAGAGAGATTTTCTCAAACTTCTCTGACGCAGCCTACTGCCTTAGCACACCTCAGCTTGGAGGTAATCATGACGTGTTTTGGGGGCTTGAGATAGGAAATTAAAGCTTTGGGTGATTCTGAAGTGGAGAGTTTTCAATTCAGTAATCCAATCAAATGTTTAATGTGAGATCCACTGTAATTGGTGAGAGGCATGGTAGGTAAATAAGTGTTTTGAATGGTTGAGCAAAGCTTCCTAAGCTGCTATTTATGAAATTAGGTTGTGCTAAAATCCCCAAATATCTGAACCATTTAGAATAGACAAAAAGAGAACCAGAGCATTTCCTCATGTCCTTCCTTTATTTCTTAGGACACATGTCTCTGCTTTTCTGCTGAATTGCAAAGTGGGATTTCCAAGTTAAATTGTTCTGCCCAATCAGGCTAAGCCCTGGGGAGCAGGACAACTCTTGTTCAGTGGTTTCTATTATGGGCTGCCTTTGAGAATCACATTATTTCCAAAATGCAAGGACTGCAAAACATTCTGCTGGGTACACTCCTTTTGGAGACATTTTAGGGTTTACAAATTTCCCTAAATTCTTTTCTTCTATGAGACGAGCCTCAATTTCACCCTACAGATGGGGTCTCTGCCACAGAATAAATTTGATATAACAAGGTCTTCTCCACGACTCTCAGGAATGAGCCCTTTGGGCAGAGGCCATGGCCAATTCTGCCTTCTGCTGATTTCCACGTCATGTTGTCCCCAGAAGTGTTAGAATGTCTTTTGGATATTAGTCATCATTCTACTCTAGTTTCTAAACCTTCTTTCCTTTCTGAGAGTCACCTTAGAATAACCCCTCTCCTAGGAATATCTAAGAGCTAACTGGTTTGATATGTTAAAGTCTTAAGCTTGTACCTGAGAGAGTGTGGGTAGGAGCTTAGATATTCAAAGCAAGTGGTTGAACCATTTTTTGTGGGTATAAGGGCATGGATGGAGGGTGGTCACCTGTCCTCTATTTTCTAGGGGAGAGAGTATTTTCAACACAGCAAGGACTAGGTCAAAGGACTGCTGGTCTCCGGGCCTGGTATGTTATCACTGGCTCAAAGACATGTATTTACTTTGGCAAAACCAACCTCTATTAATCTTTTGAAATCTGGAGTAAATGATCTACAAATCCTGTACAGTAGCTGTGGTGATAACAGGGGGTTGCTGGAGTGACAGACGAAAGTAAAAGTTTCATTTTATGGAGTCCTGGCATTTTTCTGACAACACCCTGAAAAGATGCCTTTACATTTTGACAGAGATGCTGAAAAGCCAGAAGGCGAAATCTTTGCAGTTATAACTATCTGTTTGTCTATGACATGGTCTGCCAGAACTGCTATGACAAATGCCACACCATGAGTTGGCTTAAACAATAGGAGCTTATTGTCTCAGTTTTGAAGGCTAGTTACCCAACATCAAGGTTTTGATGGGCCATGCTTTCTCCCCAAAGTCTGTAGTGTTCTAGTGCTGGCCTGCCACCATCCTGGGGGATTTCTTAGCTTACATCTCTGTGTCCATCACATGGTATCCTCTGACTTTCTCTGACTTTCGTCTTCTACATCTTCTGGCTTCTTTTGGGTTCTGGTTTCTACTAACTGACTGTGTCCAAATTTCCTCTCTTTATAGGACCTCCATTATATGGCTTTCAAGACCCACCCAGATACAATTTGGCCTCACCTTAACTAATGACATCCTCAAAAAGTCCTATTTACAAATGGGTGCAGACCCATGGAAGTGCAGATGAAGATTAAAGCATGACTTTTTTGGGGGGTGCATAATTCAATCTCTCACAGTCCCTAAGGATCACTTTATTCTTGGAATATTGGCCCCATGTCCTGTACAAACAGTGTTAATCTATTTAGTAGCACTAAATTCAAGCCAAGAAGATGGAGAAGGGTTACCTCACCCAGAGAGACAGCTTTCGCTTTGTTCTTGAGGACCATCTGAAATAGATTACAGAGTTTTTGAATTTTAAGGGGTATCATTTGACTTTGATGACACATATGTGTACTTCCATTAAGAAGAAGAAAGTTCAGCATCTGTGCTAAGGACCAAATTAAAGTGTTTATTTCTGGGACTGCCTCTCATAGAAAGAGAAAAGAGAAATGATGTACGTGAGTTTGATAGCAGATTAAAGACTTTGTATCCTGAAGGAAGATAGTAACTGGACCTGACTAGTTAAGTATCAAAATAATTCTCATCTCCTGAGCTAACTGCTTCATCTGTAGCATAAACTGGAACTTTTAAGTCTTTGGTGACTTGTAATGTGGACTGGGTATCATCAATTGGGCCCACTGAATATTTTGTACCTATATGATGTAACTGTACTATATAAAGACTAAATGTAAATCAATCAGTGACTTAAGATGAAAGAAATTTTACTTGAAGCTAAAACCTCTCCTATCACACTTGTTCTAGTTTGCTAGCTGCTGGAATGCAATATACCAGAAACGGAATGGCTTTTAAAAAGGGAAATTTAATAAGTTGCTCGTTTACAGTTCTAAGGCCAAGAAAATGTCCCAATTAAAGCAAGTCTATAGAAATCTCCAATCAAAGGTATCCAGGGAAAGACACCTTGGTTCAAGCAGGCTAATGACATCCAATGTTTCTCTCTCCTCTGGAAGGGCACATGGGGAACATGGTGGCATCTGCTGGCTTTCACGTGGCTCTACCAAAAAGGGACTCTCTCCAAGATGTTTCCTCTTTTAAAGGATTCCAGTAAGCAACTCCACCTTCAGTGGGTGGAGACACACCTCTATGGAAATCATCTAATCAAAAGTTACCACCCACAATTGGGTGGGTCACATCTTCATGGAAACAATCAAAATGTTCCCACCCAGCAATATTGAATGAGGATTAAAGGGCATGGCTTTTCTGGGGTCCACCACAGATTCAGACCGGCACACGCTCTTTCTTGCTTTCTTCATCCTGGCAGTTGAACCTCCTTGGGTTCCTTGCACACTCCAGGCACAGCTCTTCCTCAGGGCTTTTGTACTCACTGCTGCCTCTGCATGAATCATTCCCCCCTTATGCTTAACTGGCTTATTTGCCGATTTGCTTTATTTTTTTGCTCAAATCTAACTCCAGTGAGGCCTACTGTGCCTACCCCATTTAAAAATGTAGACCTCCTTGTTTTGCTTACTAAAGCTGATGAAATACAATATACCAGCTATGGACTGGTTTTTAACAATGGGAATTTATTGGCTTATAAGCTATAGTTGTAAGGCCATGAAAATGTCAAACAAAGGCAACAACAGGACGATACCTTCTCTGAAGAAAGGCTTCTGGCATCCAGGACACCTCTGTCACATGGGAAGGCACATGGCCAGTGTCAGCTGGTCCTTCTGTCCCAGCTTCCTTTGCTTTCAGATTCTGGCTTCAGTGGCTCTCTCAGCTCCTCTGGAGGCTTTATCCTCATAAAGGACTCCAATAAAAGAATTAAGACCCATCTTGAATGTCTAAGTCACCACATCTCAATTACAATAACCTAACAAAAAAAGCCTACCCATAAGTGGTCTGCATCACAGGAACGGATTAAAAGGACATGGCCTCTTCTGGGGTACATAAAAGCTCCGAACTACCACATATCTTAAGCAATTCTGATCCTACCATCGCTACTGAAAAGAGTAATTGATTTGAACTCATCTGCTAATCTGTTCTAATTTTTTCCCAGGACACATTCCATATTCTAAAGCAATTATATAACTCAGTCATTAGGTTGCTGCTTTTTTTTTTTAATTGTCTACTTCTTCCCCATTAGCATTTACTTTTTGAAAGAGCAAGGGGTTTTGGTTGTTTTCCTCACTGATGACTCTGTAGAGCCTTGAATGGTGCCCAAGACAGAGTAATTAGTATATATTTGTTGGATGAATGAATGAGCAATTAATTCTGTTGGTGCACTGGTGAAGAATTAGTACACAGAAAACTAAGCAATCAACAAGTAAGCTGAACACCTTTAGAAAAATACCAAAAATTTGTCTGAGAATGGTAACATAATCTTGTATCCGAAGTGAATATTAATTTCCATAATCAAAATAATGCAAATGCTGAATATTGATTAATAAACATTTTATTTTATCTTTATTAACAGTGGAAGGGAAGATGATAGTGATGTAAGAGAGCTGGATCCTGACCTATTATAATAAAAAGTCAATAGATAATACTTGAAATTGATGAATTAATAGCAGAGAAAGTATGTTATTTAGAAATATGAATGTAAATACCAGAAGATAAAATGAAAAGAGATGAAAGTATTGTCTATAGGGGTCACCAGTGTTAAGTAAGGTTAAGGGCTGGTATTTTCCTTGTAAAGTACTGTGCTGGTGTGAAAGGATTATGTGCCTTAGAAAGCCATATTTTAATCCTGATCCATCCTGTGGAGGCAGCCATTTCTTTTAATCCTTATTCAGCACCATAGGTTGGAAACTTGATTAGAGTATTTCCATGGAGATGTGACACACCCAGTTGTGGGTATTAACCTTTGATTAGAGGGAGATGTGACTCCACCCGTTCCAGGCAGGTCTTGCTTAGTTTACTGGAATCCTTTAAAAGAGGAAACGTTTGGAAAGAGCCACGAGAACCACAAGAGCCTACGCAGCCAGAAATCTTTGGAGATGAAGAAGGAAAATGCCCCTCGGGGAGTTTTGTGAAACAAGAAGCCTGGAGAGAAAGCTAGCAGATGTTGCCATGTTTGCCATGGGCCTCTCCAGTTGAGAGAGAAACCCTGAACTTCATTGGCCTTCTTGAACCAAAGTATCTTTTCCTGGATGCCTTAGATTGGACATTTCTATAGCCTTGCTTTAACTGGACATTATCATGGCCTAGGAACTAGTAAGCTCCCCCCTTTAAAAGCTGTTTTTTTCCTGGTATATTGCTTTGCAGCAGCTAGCAAATCTAGAACAGATTTATTACTCTTTGTGCATAAAAATAAAAAGTAATTAAAAAAACAAACATTTCTTTCAAGTACTTTTTTCCAAAAAATTCTATGTCTTTTCAAGTCATTTTTAGCTTTTCTTCTTGAAGAATACATTCAGAAAATTAATATTATTTATTCTAGGAAATATAAAATGAGATATTGATATCATGGAGTATTAAAATCACTAGATTAGTAAAAAATTATAAAAATTGTTTAAAATACAATTCATAGAGAAATGCTTGAGTATTTTCAACGTGGCTGCATGTTTAGATTTTTCCAGGTATGTATTTGTGAGAAAGAAAGAAAGGAAGAAAAGAAGAGAAAAAAAAAGGAAGGAAAGAAGGAAGGAGGAAAGGAAGGAAAGAAAGAAAGAAACAGATGCTAGAGAGAAATTTCCAAAATGAATAATGAATAATTTGGATATCATGTATAATATGAGATTGGAGGCTAAAATAAATCATAAAACCATTACCTAATTCTGTTTCTTGAGCAGCAAATTGTCTGGGACTTTTTTTGTTAGTAGAAAACTGAAGTGAGAAACACATCATGGCTATCTGGAGACTTGAAGACTGACCTTTGGCACTAAACAGTTTTAAATGCAGAGACTCAGATTGGGGTAATCCAGGGATGGGCACTGGAGAAATCTCCAAAAGGACCATAGAAGAGTACCAGAGGGGCAGTCGAAAGCAGGACTTCAATTTAATGGGACACTAATTGACAGGTACTGACTACGGCATCAGGCAGACCAGTATTAGGACAATGCACAGCCAAAAGGGAATGCTGCGCGCACATCAGAGGTCTCAGCTACACTCTTGTATGGGTGGTTCCTACTTAGCACTACTCTGTTGAGTGATTGGATGGGAGATGCTGGGAGTGACTGAGTCCAGGACTTCAAATACGCAAGATTCCTTCACTCAAAATCAGACAAATGAGGGGCAGTGTGATGGTGCCTCAGTGGCAGAATTCTCGCCGCCATGCCAGAGACCCGGGTTCAATTCCCGGTGCCTGCCCTTGCAAAAAATAAAAAATAAAAAAAATCAGATGAGTGAGAAAGTCCATGGAAGTCTTCCAAGGGAGATAAAGGCAGTTTCCATAAACCAAAGGAGGCAGATCTTAGAGTCCAAAGGCCAAGAAGACAGTGGTCAAAGACCCCCCAGAATTCAAGGAGTCAGGAACCTGGCAGATAGTCTGCATAAAAGCAAAGGCAACCCACAGCAAGACTAAAATGTGAGCCTGAATTGAAGCCTCCTGGTTTCTCCAAGTTTCTTGCCATGGTCTTGATGGTGAGTAAAAGAAGCCTGTCTGTAGAGGCAAAGGGCACCCCTTGGCCAGTACTAAGCAGTGAGAACACTATGGGAAAGAAGCTTTTCTGGTCTTCTTCCAAGGTGAAAGATGCAGGGGTTATAGAAACAAGGATAACTTAAGTTGCTTTTTGGGGTTCATAAACTTTTTGTTTGTTTTGCTTTGCTTTTAACAGTCATGGCTTTATTCAAAACCCAGTTGCACAAAAGTATTAATTTCAAAGTTTTTAAGGGGAGATTTTTCAGGAGCTTACACTATATACATACTATCATACAAGGAGCATTAAAATAGGACCGAAAACCTCCACGAAATATAAAACCCACCCTTATTTATTTGCATGAAAATACCACCCCCGAAGCTAAATGAGTTTTAAAAGTTATCTGGAGGCTGTTGTTTTCAAACCAAAGAACTCTATTTTTTATTGCACAATATGATGATTGATAAGAAAGCCAATATATAAATTTAATTTTAAAAATAAGCATTTTATATTCTGGCATACTATGCAATAAGAATTTTTATGGGCTAAAATGAGGAAATTTCAATTGTTAAAAGGGAGTAAAGTGTTAAGTCTTTTGGAGATTCCAATCCCTCTAACCAAACTTATTCCAAGAATTTTATTTCAGTCAGTTGTGCAAGTTTTTTAGTTTCTCAAAAAATAACCCTGTAATTTTTACTTTAAAAGCCCAAAATATTACAATTCCTGAAAAAATAAAAGGACTATACTTAGTAATTTAAATGTGTCTCAGTATTTAAACGTAACAATTAATTTGCTGGTACCAACCTAAAAAATATTTACAAATATTCAAAACAAAGGGGAAAAAATTTAGATAGCTCAGTGGAGCCTCCAGGACAAAAAGGGAGATGTACTTGTCTACTCATTACAATTTATTTACTAGCCATATAAGGATCACATACACGCACACTCAACCTACTTATCCCAAATATTTTAATATTTTTACTGGACACCCATTTGAAAACAAATCTTAATTTTAATATTAATTAAGTTTCAAATAATTTTCTAATTGCCTACTATATTCCAATTAAATGCTGTAATATCTGGTAATGATTTATAGGAAAAATAATTGAAAATGTAGTATCCAAATCATCTGGAAAGCCAATTTTAAAATATTGATTTGAATGTCTCATTAATTATCAACAAGGCAATTGTTCTGACTTTTGAAGAACAATGATGCTGTTTCCAAAAGCCTCTCCTGTTTCTTTTTCTCCATCTTCCCAATACAGTCTATATATGCTGTCAATAAAGAGAGATTTACATTAAGTAGTACCTGTTACATAAGTCTTTATGGATAATAATATTCATATCTGAGAAAATACTTGAGTTGTTAAACTTGGTTGTCTAAAACTAAGATCTGAAAGAGTGGTTCTGATAAAAGACTAAAGGTTTTCCTGGGTATGTACAAGTTTTCTGACTTCTTTTTTTTTTTTTTTTTTGATGTGGAGGGAAGGAAGTGAAACAAGAAAGGAAGGTGAGCATAAAAGAATCATTGAGTGGAAAAGAATGCACAACCAAAAACAAAACAAAATAAGCCTCTGGCATGTCATGATCTGCAGCTTAAAGAAGAAAGGGGATCACCTGCTTATCTCCGAACTTAGTATAAGCAATTTTTCCTCCAAAAATAAAATCTTATCAGTCACCAGGCTTAACAGAGGTTTCAGAAGCCTGCACAAAATCCATGAACTCTATTGCTAAATAGAACCTTTATGAATCTGCTTCTACTTTCCAAGTTACACATGTGACAAAAAGTGCCCAAATACTCTTAGCCAAAAAAAAAAAGAAAATAAAATATTGTCTTTGAACTAAAGATTTCTGGATTACCTCTAAAAAACCCAATTTATCATTCAAGAGACTATTGCCATTCCATATTAAAGCCTACTGTGATTTTAATTAGTTTCTAAATAACTTTAAAACCTTATGAATGAAACACACCGTACTAAACCTGTGTTAAAGCTATCATGTTTTAATTATGTTCTAAAAATGATGAATACAGTCTTAGAAAAAGACTTAGAAAAATTAAGATTCCAAATAATTGCTAGGAATTTCACAATGGGGGGGTCAATGAAAACTTTTCTCTGCATGCAATATGTTCATAATCAGAGGAATAAATCTCACTTGGAATGATAAAAAGGGAAAAAGTAGTAAAAACCACGCTTTTCCTATAAAAAGTTACACATTTTCTTCAATAAGGATGGCAATCATACATGAAAAAATAAAGAGGACATCATTGCACTACTGCAAACCCAGGAACACTAGGGAATCTGGTCTTAGAGTGATCTAGTCATCTTCCGCTCCATCATCTTCAGCATCTTGTTTCTTCTTCTCCCCTCGAAGACCATCTTCTTCTTCTTGTTCCTCTTCCTCCTCTTCCTCCTCTTCTTCCTCTTCTCTTCCTCTTCTTCCTCTCCTTCAGAGGCCCACTTCTCCCTCTCCCAATTCTGAGCCTGCTTCATCTTCATCTTCCTTCTTCACTTCTTTGGATCCTTCTTTGACCAACCTTATCTTCCTCTTCCTCTTCATCATCTTCATTTCCACCCTCCTCCTCCTCAGAGTCTGGTGCTTCATTTCCCTGATCACATCCATCTCAGTTTGTGCTTTGCTGCAGTTGTGCAAAAACGCTTTCTCGATAATCATCCAGGTTTGTGACTTCACAGTTAAACAAGTCGAGACTTTTCAAATGTTTATGATTTTGCACAGCTTCTACTGTGCTGAGATTTTAAATTTTGTTTCCACTCAGGTTGAAGTAGGTAAGATTTGGACATTTCTCTGCCAGGACTTCCAAGCCTCCAGAAATTATATTGTCACCAAGTTCCAACTTTTGAAGTTTGTTTAAGCTGGAAAGCCCAGCCACATTAGCCATACTCAGACACTTCAGCTCTCTTTCCAGTTCAAGGCCTCGATTTCTCCACTGACACAGTGGCAATTATTGATGACTAACTCCGTTGCCTTTTCTGGAGCTCTGTTCCTTAACTCCAGATTAATCCCCTTCTTCATCTCCTTGTCCTTCTCCTCTGCTTCTGCCACTACACTTCTCCCTTCTCTTTTCTTGTCTTTCCTATTATCCCCAAACTTAAAATTTAAAAAGATGTGGAAATGAATGAAAATAAACTCAAATAGAATGTCCACCACCAACAGATAAGCTTGGAGAAGGGAGAGGAGAATAGCAAATGGAGCCCAAGAAGTTGGGACTCTAATTTGGCTGCCCCCACCTCCTTGTCCACACACTTGAGCATGCACACAATATGTAACTCCTTTACCTTCAATGGCTGCTCAGATACTCTCATAAACTTTTTAATTTTTTTTTTTGGGGGGGGTGCATGGTCCAGGAATCGAACCTGGGTCTCCCGCATGAAAGGTGAGCATTCTACCACTGAACCACATGTGTGCCCTCTCATAAACTTTCTAAAGTCTGTTTTCCCACCCAGAGCAAGTAGGACTTGGGCTCTTCCATAGTCACAGGGAAGCTGAACCAGAACCAGCCCCAAGCCTCAAATACCAATTCTTCCCAATAATTCTTTAGTTTTGCACTTGATTCAGCTCTCGGACTTCTAGAAAATAGACCCTGCAGATGTCCCTCCTTTTGATAGGAGGTCAGCATTTGCTCTACTCCTTCAACTCTATAAGGTGTGTGATGATGCCCCATTACAGGACAGGCCAAATCCCACTGCAGCAAATTCTCAGAGAATATCTGAGATATTGGTTGCATCAACTGTTGCTTTTGAAATAAGAGGGCCATTGGCTGGAGAGCAGGAATCTTATAATGATGATGACCCTTATTGTAATGTTCTTTGACCTGTCTTAGTATTCAGGACTGCAAGAGAAGAACTTTAAAAGATCACTTTTCTTAAGCTATCATTTATCATACATGGCTAGATTTTACTTTACTCATCATGCATCTAGGACCTGGCACTTTGGCTTCCGGTCAGATTTTCTTCCCAGTTTTTCAGGCACTGGCTCCATGCTACAGTGTTTGGGTTGCAAATATTGCAAGGGAATGCTTAAACACAAACAAAATGTCTCACAGATTAAATGTCAGAGTGTGATTTGCTTCCTGAAACTCTGAGGCCTGGGCTCCATGCCCAGCCCTTCCACTGACATTTGGGGTGACTTTAGGGGAAATGATTTAACTGTTTCCTGCCCTGTGTGCTGCGACACTCGGGAACATTACAAGTTTATCCCTGAGGTTTGTAGGTTCTCAGTAGGTTTTTGGTCATGATGGGTTGCACGAAGTTCTTTTCCCTTTACTCCATCCATTTGTCACATGAGCACGTGAAGCACTCTATGAAAACAAGTCTTAATGATTGGTTCTAGATCTTAGGCACTTTTGGAATGGATGGTGTCAATCACTGTATCATCTTCTGGAAGAAAAAGCATGAGCGGATATATATATATATATATATGATATTGTCTCTCGAATGTACCATTTTCAACCAATTGTCAGGAAATCTATTTTTCCTATAAAACAATCCAAGCATGCCTATCGTATGTAAAAAGCACTATTTTTCCATGTGCTGGAGCATGATGTAAATTAGGTAGGGACTTGGACGAAAGTTGGACTGGTTGTATGACCTCATTACGGCAAGTTCCTTAACTTCTCCATACCTCAGTTTCCTCTTTGGTAAAACTACATCTATCTCATGGGCTTGTTGTGAGGACAAATGAGTTCATACATTTCAAGCACTTGGAACAAAGTGCCTGGCACTTTGTAAACCTTTGATGATAGACCTTCTTGTTGTCATTAACAAGATTAGCCCTAGGAAAGAGCACATGCTGCTCAATTTAGAAAGCAAGGAAGAATTGGTGGCCCCAAATGGAAGAACTGGGAAAGTCAGTTACAAAAAAGAAAAGTGCTGCTTTCATTCAGAAGGAGGTTGGAAGAGATGATAGAAGGAGCAGGAATGTGGACCCATGGTTCAGTGTCCTCCAGGCACCACATAGACATCACTAAACAGTTTATGATGTTATCTAATTCTGTCGCCAAGATAGCAAGTGTCTCCTCCAGTGCTAAAAGCAGCCAGTGCAATTCGGATAGGAGATAAGGGTCTTTAGATGCAGTGCACCAGGCCGGGACCATCAGCAGCCATGCTATGATGGGAATGCAAGGCCAAATGTGCTTTGTGCTTAAATTCCATGAAGAATGGTGCCATGACTTCTTTGTTCAATAAAAACTGGCCTACCCTTTCTTTGGGACTAATCAGTGTATCCTTGAATCGAAGGCTCAGATTTGGTGCTCAGATCTGCTACAGCAAGACCACCTTAAAAATCTTTTTTCATGACTAATACCACTTGTACTCCTAGGGAGATGCTTCTCAATATCTTTTTCCTATGCCCTTGAAACAATTGGAGATTGTATCTGAGTGCTGTGAACATTCTGGGGTTGTGTCTCTGCTGTCAACAGAGACAAACATTGTTTTTGAGTGTATGGAGAATTTAAGTGGTAGAATCATTTGGGGGAGAGAAAAGAGAAATTAACTAACATGCCAGATCCTTCTATTCTTGCATAATAAAGTATTGTTTCCCAGGATTGCTCAGCATTCATTTTCTTGCTTCTCTTGCCATTGCAATTTGTGGTGCTGGAGGTACTGATGATTTAGGAAAATATTTTCAACAGCTGCATATAGTGGCTAGAAGACATTTTGCTACGGTAAACAATTTTTATTACTTTTAAATATGAATATATATCTAAGTCTAGCTGTAATGATGCCAAGTCTTTATGTTGACAACTAGGCAGACATTGAAAGCTAGAATTGTGAGTAGCTTATTTGTATAAGATGTTTAATATATCTAAAATGTCGATTTTATTGAAACAATTTTTATTAAAATTTTGACATTAGTTCATCATGATTTCTATTTTACTTTTAATTTTAATAATTATGAATAGTTGAGAAGAAAAATAGCTTTTTAACATGTATGAGAATAGTTTTGAATTTAAAAATTATTTGACTTTAGATAAAATTGAATCATATTTGGTATACACTGCATACAATGACATTTTTAGTCCCTTAGTTCATGACCATTAATAAAATTGAAATTATGTGAAAATCCTTATCATAATAACATTATTCATGTCTTGGCTGAAATGAATGCAAGTAAAAACTGTATGCCATACATATATAATAATGTATTAATTAGGCATGCCTTTATTATTCATCTAAGCATTGCCAAGCTAGCTACAGAACACTGACACAATACTAATTAATTCCATTGGCTTTGATGTTTATTTTGATATTTTAGTTGATCGTTTTTAGTCATCTAAAAGCCATAGCTTTGCACATCTCCTTTTATTTTGGCATTATGTATGTATATTTGTTAAGATATGAGAATAGTACATGTTTTATGGAGTAAATTCAGTTAGCTGGATTTTATAAGTTTTAATCTTTATTCATATGGTATGTAAGCCTCTGTTCTCCTGGGTCCCACAAATGTTAGGAGAGGAGTCGGGAATTAATAAAAAGGTCCCCAGCCAAGGGAGTTATGAAAGAGAGAGGGGTCTCAGGTAAAAAAGGCTCAGAAAGTATGGGATTAGTGGGGAGAGGCACACATGGGAAAATCCTGGCAAAAATCTGTATTACTACTCTACCCCTAATGGTAACAAATGGCTAAATAGCAGAATTCACCACTGGGATACAGCATTTGTAGCTGACATTACATATTTTGGTATGTTTGAGAAACTTGGGTAAATATCATAAAAAGGATAATTCATTTTAGAATAGTTTGTTCTAAAGAGATTAATTTAAATGCAAATGAAAATCTGCTCTAGCCAATTCTCTAACAGAAGATGTTTAAAGGACCCAAATATTCACTTTGCTATCTTTCTCACTGCATCATCAAATTCAGCATTAAATGAATGGATGTGTCTTTTGATACCAATAAAATAAGAAGGTGTTTTGTACTCATAGCGGGGAGAGACCCATTAGTTGTAGCGTTTCAGACCATTTTAAGCTGTTTTGTGTCAGTGGATGAGAGAAATTGATTCCAGATGCATGAAATGGACACAGGAGATTAGGCAAAGATAACCAGAACCAGGCAAATCTTTAATAACTGCCTTCAACAATGGCCCCAACAACCAAAGCAATAGGCTGAGTCCCCAATCTTGGGGTTTGTTCATATGAAACTTAACCCCACAAAGGATAGGTCAAGCCTACTTAAAATTAGGCCTAAAAGTCACCCCCAAGAGAACCTCTTTGGTTGCTCAGATGTGGCCTCTCTCTCCAGCCAACACAACAAGCAAACTCACTGCCTTCCCTCTGTCTACATGGGACCTGACTCCCAGGGGTGTGGACCTTCCTGGCAACGTGGGACAGAAATCTTAGAAAGAGGTGAGACTCAGTATCAAGGGATTGAGAAAACCTTCTCGACCAAAGGGGGGAAAAGTGAAATGAGATAAAATAAAGTGTCAATGGCCGAGAGATTCCAAACAGAGTCAAGAGGTTATCCTGGAGGTTATTCTTATGCATTAAATAGATATCACCTTGTTAGTCAAGTTGTAATGGAGAAGCTGGAGGGAACTGCCTGAAAATGTAGAAATACAGAGCTGTGTTCCAGTAGCCATGTTTCTTGAAGATGATTGTATAATGATATAGCCTTCACAATGTGACTTTGTGGTTGTGAAAACCTTGTCTGATGCTCCTTTTATCTACCTTACCAACAGACGAGTAAAACATATGGAATAAAAATAAATAATAGGGGGAACAAATGTTAAAATAAATTTAGATTGAAATGCTAGTGATCAATGAAAAGGAGGGGTAAGGGATATGGTATGTATGAATTTTTTTCTGTTGTCTTTTTATTTGTTTTTCTGAATTGATGCAAATGTTCTAAGAAATGATCATGATGATGATACACAACTATGTGATGATATTGTGAATTACCGATTATATATGTAGAATGGAATGATCATAAGTTAAGGATGTTTGTGTTTGTTTGTTGTTATATTTTTTAAAAAAGTTTAAAAATTAATAAAACAAACAAACAAACACACAAACAAAACAATGTCCCCAGAGAGCACCAATTTCACAGAAGGAACCAATGAAGAAAGGGAGTTGAAAGTCAGTTCTTTAGAGGATAGAGGATGTTGTAACCATAGCAACCATGGATTTGTGTGTGTATACAGACATAGTATATATGGGTTGATGACTGGACAGATATTACTTAAGAAAAAAGTCATCTGAGAAAGTTAGACAGTACTGGCTCACCTTCCATTCTTTGTCTTTATGAAATGAAATGCATGCATAGAAATCTCTTTGACCCTTAAAAATTCCTCCTTACGTGAATGGAGAAACTGGCTCAATATAATGAAGAACTGAGTTGCTGTTGACTGGTCAAAAATAAACTAAGGGATCAGTTAGTAGAGAACTTGTAAAAGGGATTTATTCATTGGACGAATGGTTGGATTATAGAATCTTCAAGGCCACCATCTTTGTTGGCTATGATGATTCCAACTTTTCTCAAAGCTGTTTTTTCTTCACCTTTTGATGTAGTATTCAGTAATGACCTTGCTGTTAATTCATGTTTCATAATGACACCAAAGCAATGTCAATTTATTTTAAGATACCTCAGAACTGTTATACTGTGTCTTAGTCTGCAATGCCTCATCACCCACACAATATCAGGCTTTTCAGAGAAAACTACCAAAACGCTTAGGTCCATGTTGCCTTGACAATTTTTAAAGCAACACCAATAATTAAAATTTTGTCTCTATTTAAAAGTAGTGACATGAAAGCCATTTAAAATAACTATACCACTTTGAAGGAACTTCTTGAGGCTAATTTTAATCTGATAGGGAAATAATGAGAGAATTATTTTGAATAATGAGAGAATTGACCATAATGAGAGAATCAGGAAAATTTCTTTCTTCCTGGAGAGAAGGCTGAGGTCAGAATGCAAATGGTTGCCCTTAGGAAGGAATGTATGGCTCAGGTGGGTCATGGTTATTTCTTCTTGCTCTTTGTTCTCATTCCCTGCTGGATCAATTAGCTATTGCTGCATAACAAATACCCTGGACTTAGTGGCATGATTCAACACCCTCTGTTTCCATGGCTCAGGAAATCCAAGTGTGGCTCCTTACCTTCAGGGTCTCTTACAAGCCAAGGTGTCAGCTGTGACTGTAGATAAATCGAGGCTTGACCTGGGGAGGATTCACTTACAAGGTTCTTCCTGTCGTTGTTGGCAGGGTTCTTTTCTGGCGGTTGGCTAGAGGTGCCCTCACCTTCCTGGCATGGGGACCCCTCCTTGAAGGCTGCTCACAATCTGGGAGCTGGATTCATCTGAGCAAGCAATGAGAAGAACCAGGAAGAGAATGTCAGCAAGACGAAAGTCATAGGCTTTTCTAGCCTAATCTCGGAAGTAGCACCCTGTCACTTTTGCTGTTTTCTATTCACTAGACAAAAGTCACTAGGTCCAGTCATAGTCAAGGGGAGGCTGTTACCCAGGGGCATGAAGACTGGAAGACATTTGAAAGGCTGTTTCACACGGACATGTGTCACTTCTCTTTCTGTTTGAATGGCAAAGGGGCAAAAAAGAGACTTGTAAGAGGTAGGTGGAGAAGTTGGGAAAAATCAAATGTATATCCAAGGAAATGGTCTGTAGTTCCAAGGAATGGCTGAGAGACTAGAACATGAGGGTTCAGGAATTAGTGGAATTATAGCCCTTAAAAAGATGCAGTTCCCTGGAGATACTGTCAGGAGCTTAGTAGAGAAGTGACACAATATTGGGTGGGCCATGGTAATAGTCTTTAAATATCTGAAATGATATCATATCAAAAAGGAATGAATCATAGTCACTTTTTTTTTTTTTTAGTGATTCCAGGAAATAAAATGAGTAATGGGTGGAAAGGACTAAGAGAAGAACTTCTAATCCAGGTCAGGAAGTACTTCCTGGCCAAGGGAACTGTTGACCCTTGGAATGCATATAGCATGTGGGGCTGATTTATTGATGGGTGAACAAGGACCGCACCCTGCCCAAGGCAGGGCTGCACAGGTAAGTGGTCTTGGAGCCTGAGGCACAGAGGGAAGCAACGAGCTCTCCTCTTCCTCCTCTTTTTACAGATGGCCGAGTCTTCAGGGCAGGCTCAGTGCATTTCATTAACCAACCACACGGACAAAGATCAGAACTGAGAGTACTTCCCCCATCTGTACATCAAAATGGAGGAGCTATAGAGCTACCTCATTCTTAACAATTGCGTCCTGGATGCCAGAAGCCTTTCTTCAGAGAAGGTATCATCCTGTTGTTGCCTTCGTTTGACATTTTCATGGCCTTAAAACTATAGCTTGTAAGCCAATAAGTTCCCATTTTTAAAAACCAGTCCATAGCTGGTATATTGTATTTCATCAGCTTTAGTAAGCAAAACAAGGAGGTATACATTTTTAAATGGAGTAGGCACAGTAGGCCTCACTGGAGTTAGATTTGAGCAAAAAAATAAAGCAAATCAGAAAATAAGCCAGTTAAGCATAAGGGGGGAATGATTCATGCAGAGGCAGCAGTGAGTACAAAAGCCCTGTGGATATATACCTCATAAATCTACTATTGAGGAAGGCGCTTTTTAAAAGTTGGGGAAAAAAAAATTATTTGCTCATAGGAAAAAAGTTACAGGAGTGATCTAAGAGGAAAATCTGGATCTTTCATAAGCATTTATAGTTTTATTTTATTAAGCAATTAGGAAATAAATTCACATAGTTCACAAGGTATACTTTGAGTCTCCTTCCAATCTACCCCACTGAGTAGAGACGGCCACTTTTATTAGCTTCTTTAAGCTTAAAGTTTCTTTATGCAGATAGAGCAAAACTGAAAATATGTACTTACTTTCTCCTTTTGGATACAAAAGATAGCACATTGGATTTACACACTATCAACAATATTTTCTGAAGGCATGTCCACATCAATGCACAGACAGATCCCTCGTTTTTTTTTCTTTCTTTTTTGGGAGCTTCATAGTATCCCATTGAGAGGCTATGAGATAGTTTATTTCACCATTCCTCTACTAGATGACATTGTTTTATTCTTTTGTTATATATAACAAACATGCCACCATGGAAAATCTTGTACTTAGTAATTTTGTAAATATGAGGTGGATCTTGTAAAATAGATTCCTGGAACTGGGTTATTGGATTGAGTAAATGTATTTTTAATTTTAAATAAGTGTTGTCGAATTTCTTTATACATAGGGGAGATGTATAAATTTATACTCCTTGCTGGCAGTGAATGAGTTTCTATTGCTTTGCATATTTACCATGGATTTCAGATGTTTGCTAATCTGCTAGATGAAACCTGATATCCCAGCATAGTTTTAATTTGCATTTCTCTATACAAGGAGTCTAAGTCATTTTTTATATACTTAAAGGTTATTTGCTTTTATTTTTCTGTAAACTTTCTGTAAATATCCTTTGCCCAGTTTTCTACTGATTACTAACTTGTATTACCACTGTCAAGGAACTCCTTAAACCACTTGGGAGATGAGCTATTTGCCTGCAAGATGAGTTAGAAATATTTTCCCCACTTTGTCATTTGTCTTATGACTTTGTGTTGCATGATATTTTTTTGCCCTCAAAAAATTACTGATTTTTTTAAATGTAGTGAAACTCTTCTTTTTCCGATTCCTGGATTTCGAGTCATAGGTGGAAAGGGTTTTCCTGTTCCAAGAATATAAAGGATATCATCTGTGTTTCCTTTTAGTACTTTATAGTTTTGTTTTATTATTTTTTTTACATTTATTTCCAGATCATTTTATAGTCTGTTCTTGAATACAGTAAGAGGTAAGGAGCCTCTTGTATCTCATTCCAGTTGGCTACCTAGATGTCTCGAAAACATTGGTTAAAAAGTCCTCTCTTTCCCCACTGATTTAAGGATATCATCTTTACGTATGTTAAACTTCAGTATGTATTTTCAACTATTCATCAGCAATTTCTTCTTTTCCTCTGTGTCCATGCCACAGCAACACATTGTTTGAAATTATTGAGGTTTTGTTGTATATTTTAATATCTAATATGGATTATGACTTCTCTTTTCTTCTTCAGGATTGTTTGACTAGCTTCCATTTTTTATTGGCATCATATTACATTTGAAAAATAACTTAAGAGGAGCTTAAGTCCATGATATTGGACTCTTCTTACCCTAGTATACATAATGTCTTTTCATTTGTTTGTTTTTACTTTTGTGTCCTTCAGGAACAATTTCATGTTTTCCTCAAGAAGGTTTTATATAAATATATATTTCTAATTCAATTTCTTCTTGGCAGTTTATCTTTTGCTATTTTTATAAAGATTGCCATTTCTTATACTTTATTAAGGCTTTTGCTTTCTCTTTTTATAAAGTTTTTCAGTCAACATATATAAAACATAAAGTTTCCCATTTTGACCACTTTCAAATAGATGTTAAGTACACTCACAATGTTGTGTTGCCATCACCACCATCCATCACCAAAACTTTTCCATCACCCCAACGAGAAACTCTGTACCAATTAAGCATTAATTTCCCATTTTCCATATCCATACACCATCTGCCTGTTAACCTGTAGTCTAAGAATTTGCATGTTCTTATTACTTCATGAGTGAAACCACACAATATTTGTTCTTTTGTGTCTGGCTTATTTCATTTAACATGTTGTCTGCAAGGTTTATCCAGTTTGTAGCTTGTATCAGAACTTCCTTACATTTTACAGTGGAGTAATATTTCATCATGTATATATTTTGCTTCTCCAGTCATTGATGCATACTTGGGTTGCTTCTACCTTTTGGCAATTGTGAATACTGCCACTATGAACACTGATGTGCAAATACCTGTTTGAGTGCCTGCTATCAATTCTTTGGGGTATATACCGAGAAAGGTGTTAAGGCTATTGATTTCTGATATGTTTAACTAACTTATTACATTAAATTATTGATTGTAGCAGTTTTTAAGAAAATTCCGTACAATTTTACAATTATATAAGTATGTTACCTACTAATAATGATAGTTTTTCCACTTCCTTTCCAATTTTTATACCTCTAATTTTTTTGTCTTATTGAATTGCATTGTCTAATGCCTCCAGTAAAATATTAAACTGTATGTTTAAAAGAATATTTGTATCAAGTTCCGTAGTTCCATACTTCTTTTTTTTTTTTAATTTTTTTTTTTTTTTTACATGGGCAGGCACTGGGAATCGAACCCGGGTCCTCTGGCATGGCAGGCAAGCGTTCTTGCCTGCTGAGCCACTGTGGCCCGCCCAGTTCCATACTTCTTGAATTATCTTTTAGATGGTATCTGTATTACTATCTGTTGACTTCTATTATGAACATTTAAGACTTTACTTCCTCTTTCCCTCCTTATTACCCACTTTTGATTATCTTTTATTACCAAAGTTTGTAACACTTAAATTAATAAGACTCAGTTAATTCTTACATGCTTTGTCCTTAAGTATTTATTCTAAAAGGAGAACATAACTAGTGTGAATATATAACTATTATTCATAAAGGGTTCATAAAAATCATAAGGTGATCTTATACCATTAACCTTTGCTGCTCCAAAAAGAATTCCAATTAATGTCAATTGGATCCTTTTAAAATTTATTTTTAGCCTTACACACCTCTTCTAGTCACACTTTATTGTGATTCATTCTTTCTTTTTTTTGCTACTGTAACTTCTAGGTCTTTAATGTTGCTTTTTTAAAAAACTATTTTTTAATATGGGGCATGCAGCAGGTTGGGGATACAGTGTATCTAGTTTAACCCATAATTTCTGCAGGTTTAGTGACCAACATGGATCCATCCCATGCTGTTCTGAACTATAGGAACAGAAAATTCTCTATAATCACCATACTGCGATTCTTTCTTATATCTCATGTTATTCTCTTTTGAAAATTCCTTTATCTCTGCAGTAACCCCTCAGGTAATATGTTCACAGGGAACGTATGAATTGTGTACTTTTTGTGTCATCACAAATTTATTGACTATTTGACTGGGCATAGAATTCAAGGATGAAGGTCAATATCCTTCAGAACTGTGAAGGCTTTGCCACCTTGCCTCCTAGGATCTCTTGTTGCTGATGAGAAGTCTGATGTCAATTTGATTTTTATTTCCTAACATGTGGCCAGTTCCCCAACCTCAGGAACTTTTTATCATTTAAAGTTCATTTTTTTACAATTCTGAGATTTCATTATTTGGGGTCCAATGAGGAATGTGTGTTTTTGTCATTCATCTGCTTAAACTTCAATATGAAGTTTCACTATGAAGGCTTCTAATTCTTTTCAACCCACAATGACTCTGCAAAGTATGATTATGATCTCCATTTTACAAATGAACTTTGGAGAGAGAAAACAATCTGCTCCAAGTACCTGTGTACCTGCCTGGCTCTTCCCTCTGTACCCTGTTTGTAGTGACTCAAAATATATTTAAAGGCCATAATGAAGACCACTTGTTGCAAAGTACAGAACACTTTTGAGTTTAATTTAGAAGTTGGATAGTTGCTGCCTTGACATTTTGGTGGCCATGACAGGACTGATTAAGATGAGCAAATTAACATTCGCAAGTTCTAGACGCTGAACAAAGAAATACTTGAAAAATTACCTCCCCGGAGACCCCCTTCCTGGCTTCACTTCAAACATATCACTTCTTTTGTGGGACCCTAATGGTGAAAAGGGAGTAAAAGTAGTGGAAATAGGATCCCCTGGAGGAAGCATTAGAATTTGGGATTTATTCCCTGCTTTGTGATCATACCGTCCCTGTTGGTGGAAGGAGAAGGTGGGTTTAAAGAGTTCATCATTGATTTTTAAAAAGAATTAGAATAATAAACTGATAGGGGCAAGACCATATGCTCTCAATATGTGACAGATAATCAAGAATTTATGACTCATAATTTTAAGCCAGGGAGTTCCCTGAGATCATGTTGCAAATCAGTGGTAGAGTAAATAATAAGTATTTTTGAAAAAAAGATATAAAATTCCTTTCCCATCATATCAGCGAAGGACAGATAGCCTCTCCTCTTTGCTCCACAGGCAGTCAGAAAAGTTGCCATAACTAATAAAGAAAGCACCAAATTCCCTTCAACATACTGATCCATTTAAACCCTAAGTAATATGAGCTAGATTTCCCCATTCCCAACTTAGTGGTCTGCTCCCTGAATAGACAAAGACAGAAAGGGGGGGGGGTGTTGAGCAAATGTAATTACTGGTATATTATGGGTAACATGTGCTACAAGAATGAAATGTAGCATAAAGTTGTGATGCACAGCCAACATCCACCATAGAAGGTTCTCTCAGCCTCAGCACCATCAACATTTTGGGCCAGTTAATTCTTTGTTGTGGGTGAGTGTCCTGTGCATTGTAGGAGATGGGAAATCACCCACTACCCACTAGAAACCATTAGTGACAACCAACAATGTCTTCTGATGTGCCAAAGTCGTGCCCAGAGAGACCACCTATTTACACACAAAAAAGCAGGCAAAGTTTTTGGGCAAATAACTCAGAAAAATATACAACAGGTTTTCTAAGCTGCATTCTACTCTTCTACTCCTCTTTGAAGATGTGTTGAAACATAAAAACATTCCAGGATCTGGAAAGAGGCAACGGAGCTTTATATAAATACAGCAAACCCTTGGGACCATCCGATAGCAAAACTGAAACACACACAGTCAAGTTGTGCGTGTGGCATGAGAAGTAGTTTTCCGAGCGGATCACTAATCTTGGCCTCGCGTTACTAACTGCACAAACACTGCAATTAATCTCCCTGGGCATGCCTTTATGCTACACAATGTCTAAACATGATTGAAAAAATATATTCTTTCTTTGAAAATAGAACAACTATTTGTAAAGATGACTCAGTCACCAGGGCACTCTCCTTGGCGCTCCCTAAATTCTATTTTT
This sequence comes from Myrmecophaga tridactyla, assembly GCA_004026745.1. Classification (NCBI taxonomy): domain Eukaryota; kingdom Metazoa; phylum Chordata; class Mammalia; order Pilosa; family Myrmecophagidae; genus Myrmecophaga; species Myrmecophaga tridactyla. Next base: position 27,059 of record PVIY010026426.1, read on the forward strand.
GCTGAGAGGAGCGGCTGCCTTAAAAAAGAGATACAGAACCTTCGAGTATGTAAGACCCCTTTTGCTGCACGTTCTTGCTTGGATAAATTTGCTTAATGGTCATAGTTTGTGTCCTGAAAGGTTATTTTGTGCTAAAGGTTTGGAAGGTGAATGAAGTCTTCAGGCCAGTCTGCCAAGGAGGCTGGGATAGAATAATTTCCAGAAAAGCATTTGAACTTTTTTCCTGTTGCCTAATGCTGACATTTCTGACTTCTGTTTACTGTATTGACCATGGAATGTTGCCTAAGATGCCTATAAAAGGAATTTTCCATTACTTTCCTCTAACACTGTCCCTCCTTGGTGGGGGATGAAAATGGCTCAGTTATAAGTTCAAACTATTATTCTACACTAAGCTTTTGAACAGCTTTAAATCTATCTATATATCTACACACATGCATATATATTTTTATATATGCATACACACATATGTGTGTTTGTGTGTGTGTGTGTGTGTGTGTGTGTGTGTATTTTGGTTTCTTTAACTTCCAGTTCTCTAAAACCACCACAGTGGGCCATGGGAGAAGAGCGCTTTTGATTTGTGGTGAGGTGGAGTTAGTGAAATTATTCTTTTCATTTGCTAGTGTTCTAGTTACACTTTTCTGATGCTGTTTGCTAACTCAACCAATCACTCCATTAATTAGTCAACTGATCCCAAATGGGCCGGAGATCTGAAGCAGAATCAAACTATTGAGTTCCAGAAGGAACCCATGTCCAAAGTTTTGGTTAGAACAAACCACCAAACATGGGAATTGTGATTAAAAGCCTCTGCATATTTAAGGGACCCTTATTTAGAGAAGGAATAAACAAGGAATATGTACATTTCCCAAGACAGCTGGGGAGACATGAAAAGCAACTTCATAATCAAATGAATGAAGTTCATGAAATGAAAAGCAATTGAAGGAAGAAAGCCAGCATGATATGAAAGAAGGGCATGTCTGACAGAAGTCCAAAGTTTGACAAAATCCTACATACCCGTTTTCAGGCCTCTGCCTGGCCCAACTTGTTAGAAAGGGCAAACTCTCCTTTTTTGCTCCTGACTCAGAAAATGGAAAATTCAAAAGAAAACTTGAAGAAGAAGCAAAGGTTATGCTGCTTCTTTCATAATAGATGTGGTAGCATCAACTCAGACCTCATGGAAGAAATCCAGAAGTGGTCCTATAAATAAATAAAGAAATAAAGTTTCCTCTGAGATGTTATCACATTGGCAAACATAATAAAGGAAATGCTATGTTAGATATTTCTCCTTCAAACTAGAGCAATCTGAACACTCCTCAAGCTGCCTTCTGCAAGCCACAGAACTGAGAGCCGCATGTATTCTCAACAGGCAGAGGCTGGGGCCCCTCTTCTCCTCCACCCCATTTTCCACTGTTTCAGCGAAATAGAAGAGAAGAAAGAACTTGCCTTTCTCTGCACACCTCCGCTAAGATACATCTGTTGTACATACCTCTAATATTCAGAGTGTGAAATACGAACTATAAATATATGAAAGAGCGGATGTAAAAATGGTTCTTAAGCCAAAATGTGCTAGCACAGTGAAGTTATTAATATCAGGCCTAATCACATACCTAAAAATCTCATAATCAAAAGTCTAAATCTGCCTCTATTGTTAGTGGAAAACATTTCTGAAAGAAACACAAAAGTGTTGCATGATATTTTCTTTTGGCTCCTGTCTTTGGTAATTGTTTTCATTCATGAAGTAATTTGTATATTCAACTGTGTAATCAATTATATATGTCTGTAAATAATTTTTTTAAATCTTGAGGCTAACAGGGTTCTCTCTGGTTCTCCAAAATTTTCCATCACTTCTACCGCATTTCAACCTGTCGCACTGGTTCTCTATACTATTAGGTAAAAGGAAGCTTCCATCTGGACTAAGAAAAAAAAATGCTTAGCTTCCCTTTTGAAAAGAGTTTGTGGGTAAAAAAGAAAAATATTTCTGGAAAAGCAGAGTTTAATCTATCATATATCACTTTTTGCCATGTTATAAAGCATCCCCAATCTTAATGGCTTTAAACCACGCATTAGCTAATGATTCTGAGGCAGCAATTTGGGCAGGGTTTAGAAGAGCACTTCTAAATATTCTGGTCTTGCCAGAGTCACTCATCCACTTGAGATCAGAGCTGTGACTATTATAAATCTCTTGCATAAAATGAAATGTGATTGTGCCTCGGAAATTCCACCTATTAGTCTCACTTCTACTCTTGGGACTAGCCACACAAAACAAGCATGACTCCATTTCCATGAGCCCTTCGTATACATAAAGATGACTCCCTGGTCCTCAGGCCTTCTCTTCCACAGGCTGCTCCTGCCAGTTCCTTCCACTGTTTCTTATCAGATGGTTACTGTTCTAGTTTGCTAGCTGCCAGAATGCAATATACCAGGATTAGAATGGCTTTTAAAAAGTGGAATTTAATAAGTTGCAAGTTTACAGTTCTAAGACCAAGAAAAATGTCCCAATTAAAACAAATCTATAGGAATGTCCAATCTAAGGCATCCGGGGATGGATACCATGGTTCAAGAAGGCTGATGAAGTGCAGGGTTTCTCTCTCAAGTGAGCTGGCACATGGCGAACATAGTCAGGTTTCTCTTTCATCTAGAAAGACACGTGGTGAACATGGCATCATCTGCTAGCTTCCTCTCCTGACTTCCTGTTTCATGAAGCTCCCCAGGAGGCATTTTCTTTCTTCATCTCCAAAGGTCGCTGGCTGGTGCACTCTCTGTTTCTCGTGGCTGTGTCATTCTCTGCTCTCTCAGTATCTCCTCCTTTCTCTAAAATGTTTCCTCTTTTTTAGGATTCCAGTAAACTAATCAAGACCCACCTGGAATGGGTGGAGACATGTCTCCACCTAATCCAGTTTAACAACCACTCTTGATTGAGTCACATCTCCAGGGAGATGATCTAATTAAAGTTTCAAACATACCGTACTGAACAAGGATTAGAAGAAACCATTGCTCCCACAAGGCTGATTAGGATTAAACCATAGCTTTTCTAGGGTACATAAACCTTTCAAACCAGCACAGTTACGATGCTCTTAAACATTCCTCTTGATCTCTACCTTTACCGCGATGATTAAGTCTGATGCTGACCAAAGCTGAAAGCAATAACCAGATGTGATCCATTAGCACATGATAGAGGGGACAGCCCTTTCCTTCATTCCATATTCTCCACTCCATTTAAGCAAGCCTTAGATCATGCTATTAGCTCAGACTGAGTGCGAGCCAGAGGTTCTCCAGTCGATACTTTATACAAATGTTGTTGTGGAAAAAGATGAAGGCTTTTAAATGTCATTCCTGTTAAATTTCATCTTACAGTTTTGATGCTGTGTCCCCTTATTCTTTAGTTCTCTCAGGACCCTTATAATGGCTTGCAAAGTATTTAGATTACACAGATTCATGCCGTTTGTGAATTTGGTCAATGTGCTTTCTAAATTTTAATTCAAGTGTTGGATAGACAGGGCTGAGGACAAAACTCTGGGGCAGGTCATCAGGCACCTACTTCCATGTCCCACAAATCGGCCCAGGACAATTTGTCCACTGGCACCCTCATCTTGTTTATATGTCTCCATCTTACTTTAGATAGACTAGTGAGACCTTGTCAAATACATCACTAAAATCTAGTGACGTGACATCTACCTCATTCTCCCTGATTTGCCAGGCCAGTTAACCTGCCCCACAAGAGGGGATTAGCATGACATTTCTTCTCTGTAAATCCATATTGATTCCTACTGAAAATAACTTTCTTTTTCTAAATCATCACAAAATATCCTTTAATTACAATGATTTCTTCTGATTGATGTTAATTGAACCTGTATGTATAGAAAACCATGGTACACATCTCCTCTGATTCCCAGTATTTCTTCTGTTCTCTGCAGTGTATTCCCCAAAGAACACTGAGAATGAATCTTCAGATTTCTCTACAGAAATATCTCTGTCGGTATCCTGGCTCGTTACTCCCATCAGCCAAGTTTATTCATTTGAGCACCTGTCTGCTCCCTTTGTTTAGCTCAGACATCAAAACCCACATACAAATTCACTCTTTCATTCAGTGTGCATTTATTAAGCACCTTCATGTGACAGGTACCATGTCAGCCCTGGGGGTAAAGTCTCTGTGTTGTTGACCCCATGTCTGTGGGTGACATTGACTCTCTGTGTGTGACATTGACACCACGTCTCTTGTGTGATGTTGACACTATGTCTGCGAGTGACATTGACCCCCATGTCTGCAGGTGACATTCCCTTATCTGTGTGTGACATTGACCCTCAGTCTATGTGGAACGTTGCCAGAATGTCTATGTGTAAGGGATCACATGGTGTGGGTGTGGGGCTGTGAGTTTTTGGCAGGTATAGGTAGGGGTGTTGAGGGGAGAATGAGTACAGGGTACAACCCAACCACGCCTGCTTTGATGTGTGTGTGAAGACAGTCTGACTCTGACCCTGGTCATCTTTGATGCAAACATCAGAGTTTATATTCTAGCCAGAGACAGAAAAATCCATTCATGCTTAGAGCAAAAGCAAAGATGATGCCTGAAGTAAGACAGGGAGGTGAGGCCATTGGGACATTCCGTGCAGTGCCTGTGGGAATTATGAAGAATTTATGAATGAGCAAGCCCAGAATAAAGCTGGAGAATTGCTTTTGATTCCATGCTATAGAGTTTGGAATTTTTCTATATACAATGGGGGATTCAATAGCTAGTTTCTAGTAGGGAGGTGATATAATCAAATTTGAAGGTTGAATAGCTCTCTTTCATAGGAGTTTGGAAGATGCAGTGAGGTGCAAGGTAAGAGACTACTGAGAAAACTAGGAGAGTTATAGTGAAGACCTGAATGAATGGAGAGGCAGTGGAGATGAAAATGAGATTCATTCAACAGTTGGAATGGTGATTGATTGAGGTGGGGATGAGAAATAGAAGATTATAGAATCACTCTCCTTAGTTTCTGGTTCAATTAATTGAATAGATGTTTACTGTGAGAGGGAAGAATTTATCGGTTTTATGCTAGTATTTCCAGGTTTTATACATATCATTAAAATTTGAATTCTTTTGAGAATCTCCTAGCTGGTCACAATTATGTCCTTATATGTCTCTATTTTGTTTATGTGATATCTACTGTGGTTGTATGATCAGGTTAAAATATTCTAGAATATCCCCAGGCCCTTGACATGTTTGCCTTCTTTAGTTTTGATGCTGTTGATACAATCTGATATTTTCCTTAGATATTTTTAAGTTTGTTTTTCATTTGGGCTTGCCTGTCTTTTTCCTTCCTTAGCCTGGGTACCAGGAATTTATTTTTTCTCAAAGTCACCATCCAATTCACTTCGCCGGTAAATTTCTGTAAATGTAAAAAAGAATCCAGATCACCTCTCCCTTTACCTTCTAAGATAAAAAATCATCAATACTCAGTCTAGAATTTCTCAGATGCTCTGCTTTCTGCTGATTAGGATTTAGAGCAGGTGTCTTGATACTGAAAATCCACGATCACTCACTTTTGTTTTTGTTCTTCTGCCAATTTTATGATTTCTTTCAAACCACATTATCTATTCCCTACACCTGGCTGAGGAGTCTATTGGTTCCTATGCTGTCTGGGGGAGAAACTGGATCACGTTTGTACAATTTCAGGCCTAGAACATGAGAGTCCACCTAAGGTTCATTTCACCAGCAAGAAAACCAAAGTCCAGGTGGGGCCGTGTGACTTGTATAAGATTGCACAGCTGGTTAGTTAGACACAGAGCCAGGGTCTGTACATAGATCTCTTGACTCTTAGCCTAAATTTTTACTGTGTTTTCCCTTGCTTGTAAGCCAGGTAGGGTTTACGGTATTTCTTATCCAGCTCTGTAGTAGCCTAATGACAGAGTAAGAATATAACAAGCAAGTGCATGATTGTGTGATGCTCTGAAAATTTCCCTATAAAGTAGTTAAGTAGACCCTACTGTACTCTTACAGGTTGAATGGTGGCCCCACAAAAAATATGTCAAACAAGATCTAAGTCCTGGTCCTGTTAATGTGATCTTATTTGGAAGTAGGGTTTTTGAAGATGTGATCAGTTAACATTGAGTCCAAACTGCATGAGGAGATCCTCAATTCAATATGACTGGTGTCTTTATAAGAAGGGGGAAATTTAGACACTGAGTCAGACAGACATGAAGTGGCGGAGAAGGCCATGCAACAACAGAAGCAGGGATTGAAATGCTGCAGCTGCAAACCATGGAACACTGAGGATTTCTGGCAAACCACCAAAAGCTGAAACAGGCAAGGAATGATTCAGCCCTACATGCTGCAGAGAGCGCATGGCCCTGCTGACAACTTAATTTCAGACTTCTGATCTCCAGAATTGTGAGATGACAAATTTCTGTTGTTTTAAGCCCCCTGGCTTGTAGAACTTGGCTATAGCAATCCCTGGGAAAACGAATACAGGTACTGATGCAACTGCTCCTTCAGCTAAGTGCCCACAGCTCTGGCCATCTGTGACCTGTAAATTCCTTCTTCGTCTGGGACTATGCAGACCACTGGACAAACTTCTGGGAAGAGCCATGGCAGCATCAAGTAGGGGTGTCCACTAGACGTATCACTGATCATGTGTGTTTCCTTTGTCCTGTATTATCTGGTCCAACAGGGAACTTAAAAGAAAGTGACATTTAACCAAGTTCAAATTGTCCTTCCTATTAATCTCTAAATTTGAACCAGAATCTTTGTGGTCTGCACTATTTCAGGTGAATTCCAGAGAGTTCCCCTTCACTTTTGCTCCCACAAAGCAGGGCTCTGTCTATGTCCACTAAAATGAAAAAAATAGTAGGATAAATAAATAAACAAATAGAGCTCCAACAAGGAGGAGGGGTTGTTGCTCCGAGAGAAATCACATAGACCTGGTGCCCAGTGAGTCTCCGGGTAGAGAAGTCTTTGAGCCACAAGAAGTTGGGGGTTACTCCTAAAATGATCCATGCACCATGCTCTGAGATGCCACTGACTGTACTAAGAATACTGTTAAATGAGCTATCATTCCTAATTAGACTGTAAAGGTGACTTCCAGGAACTCCAGAAGAGAAAGAACCCCATGAAGAAGAAGATACCAGCTCACCTGCCTGAAGGAGATGTAACTGATTCTGAGCAACCTGCTTTCTCAGCATAGCCCCTGGAGGACCATGAAATGATGTGCAGAATGAGAGCAGAGGGTGGCACCGAGGACCTTACAGATTGTCCTGTGTGGAAACTCTCACTCCAGCACTTCATGTTATTATGATGGGACCAGGAAGCACTGACGATGTCATAGGATTTGTATAAGCTCTCTGCAGAGCAGGCGGTGTCCATTCTTTTACGTTTTCTTCCTTATGACACCTGAACTAAAACAAGCTTGGCCCTCAACTAACAAGAATTGTCCAGGTTGGGTGAGGGAGCTCCAGCAAAGAGGAGAGTGACACTTCAACCACTCTCCCTCCCACCCTCACATCAACTTTCTTGCTTTAGGGAATTGGATATTGGGATCAGAAGTCTGAAAGTGAGAGTGAAAGATGGAAGCTGGGACTTTCAAGTGTTAATTCCTGTTCTGTGGTTGGCTCACTGTCTCACCAAAGTTTCTTCGACAAGGACAACCACAGGCCTGGAGATGGATGTTAGAAGTCACCAGCACCATTGATAAAACAGTTGCAATACAATGTTCTTTTGTTTTAAAGCTATTACATCAATTTTTTCTTAATGCTGAAGAGACAAATGTTTATGTTACTTGTCCTTCTGCCTTGAAATAGCATTTTAGTTCTCTCAAAAGACATAATATGACAATACCATTTACACTGGTAATTTATTTCTTCAAGCTTGCTTTAATCTTTAAAGAGCTATGGGTCTTGCCTGTAGGCTGTCTCTGGTCTATGCCTACATATTGTGAACTTGTGAAAGGAGTATATTCTTTGGTTTCTTCCTCAAAAGAGCAGATCCTGCCAGTCAAATTCTTTGGCACTATGAGGAAAAAGTATCTAGAGATCACATAAATGTAAAATGAAAATTGACTTTAGATATCCACAGAAAGGTGAGATGGTAATTTTCTACCTCATCATCAACTTGGGTTTTAATCCTCAGCTTAGGGTCTGTGGTATGTTTTAGATGCGACCAAATAAATATCTCAGGACCCTCCCCAGAGATCAACTTGAGCTCAAGTGACCAGACCCTTCTTTGTTCACCTTGCATTTAAGTGTTGCCAAATAAATCATAGAATTGGGTTGTTTCGGTATCAAATACTTCTCTTGGCTACCTATAAAGTAGCAAATCTCTCTTAAGCCTAGTGATGTTAACCAGCACATTGGGTCTTATCTGATTCTAATCAGCTACGTC
>PVIY010026427.1:0-35412 GCA_004026745.1 Myrmecophaga tridactyla
GGACAGCAGCAAGACATCCAAGAACACAGGCAGCCCTGGGAGCAGCCCTGCAAAGACATGGAGACCAAGAGCTCCTCCAGGGAGCCACAGCATGAGCAGACCAAGATCTCCAAGGACACCTCCAGGAAGATGGGTGAGAGCTGGTTGCCCTAGGAGAAGGTGTCATCATCCAGTGCTGCATTCAAGGAGTCCAAGAGGGCCCTGAAGGAGACCAACTGGAGAGCATGTCCCCCAAGGGGAGCCCCAGCCCCCACCTCCCACCCAAGTCTTCCAGCAAGCGACTCACCAAAGTCCAGCACCAAAAAGCCAAAGAAGAGCAGCTCTAAGAGATCCAGGAATACCTCAGCCACCTCACCCCACACCTCATCTTTCTCCTTCCTGTACAAAAAGCCAGTCAAGGACAAAAGCAGCACCAGAGGGAAGATGGTCAAGGCTGAAAGTGAGCCCTAGGAGACCAAGAGGCCACTTTGGAGGTAGGAGAGTCCAACTCAGAGGACAAGGCCTCCTTCAAGTCTGTCTTCCCAGTCAGACCCTTCCAACTGCAGCTCCAATTCAGATTCCAGTTCAGACTTGGATTTTAAGCCATCTCAGAACCACAGTCAAGGACCCCTTGCTCCATGGTGCCAGAGTCTGACGAAGATGACTCTTCATCAGGCAAGGAGACTACAGTCAAAATGAACCCAGAGAGGGATTCCAGGTTGAGCTTCAGTAACAGGGAGAGTGACAACAGTGCTGACTCCTGCCTGCCTAGGCATGAGACCACTCCCCCCAGAAGATATCCCAACCCAACAGCAAGGCATCAGGCCAGATGAGCCTGGAGTCTTGCAGGGCACCTATGGCAAGGCATACAGAGAAGAGCTGATGGAGCTGCACTGAAGGCTGATAGCCCTATGGGAACTCAACATGCTGCAGCAGGACATGAACCTGATTGAGGAGACTGGTCACTTTCCTCATTGGCATCCACCCTGCCCTTCCTATCACTTTGGCAGGAGCCCTGGAACTGGCGTGGCTGCTCACACACACACACACACACGCTCATTTCCCTTAGGAAATGGTTTGTGTCAAAGCACCGATTGGAAGGATCAGCACCATTGTGTGCCCCTCATTGACCTTGGGACTGGCCGCCGAACCATGGCTCCCAGCCCCACAGTGGGCAGGTGGCCCAGTTCCCTGCCTGGTCCTCTCCGAACGGCCAGGCCTGACTGCCAGGCATTGCTGAAGCCCTCCTCAGGGATTCATCCAACACCTGAACCTCTGAAGGCTACACTTGTCTTCATGGCCAGCCAGTGCTAGTCCAGCATTGTCCTCCATGTCAGCCCTAGAGCTGCCCCCCTCCTGTCAGCTTTCACTGTGCAAGGACTCTTTGCAGTAGAATCTCTCTGATATATATACGCACATGCTGGATTTATCTCAGAGGTTTCCAGTTGTATGCTTCTGTGGCATCAAGGGCACGTGGGGGTGGGGTAGGGGTGGATAAGGTTGGACTTCCAGGTTAAGGTGTCTCTACTGCTCTTGCCATTAGGCCAGAAGCTGAGCTGGAGCTTGAAAGCACCTGAGTTTTTACTTCTCCAGGCAACTTCATGCCCTAGAAGAATCTGCCATTTGTGGCTCCAAGGATGCCTCTTCCTTTAGTGACTCTGGGAGCTGAAAACCCAGCCCTGGGCAGCCAGTGGATACTCACAAGGGGGCAGGAAGCCCACAGAGCACCTAGGAGCCTCTGCTCTTCCTGACACTTAGACTGGTGTCCGATGCTGGGGACAGACCTCCCAGTCTGCAGCCAGCAGCAAGGCCACTGCTGAGCCAGTGCCTGAGGCTCTTTCTCCATCTCCCACTCCTGTTTCCATCAAGTCTTCAAACTTTAAACAAATGAGTTTTTGTCAAATAAGATGGGATCATTTGCAGAATTTTCCAAATTCTGACCATCAGCTCCATTTTGCTCCAACCACCACTGCCTTCAATACAAGGAGAAGGCAGGCACCTTGCTGTGACTGTGCCCTTCCCTGACAGGCCAATAATACTCTAAAGTGGGGTGCCTTTTTTCTTGGGAAATTCTTTAAAGCATTGGACAAAATGAACTGACGTGATGTGATCATCTCAGAAGACAGAAGCTACTAGGCCTTCTATATAGGGGTAGGCAGGTGGTCATAGGTGGGGGCCTCAGCCCAAGGACTCTGGTTCTCCTGGGAAGTACCATTGGTCATCCTGAGATCCCTACTCATGAGCCAGTCTCCCTGGTTTCCTTCTGGCCTCCTGCAGTTTCTAGGGCCTTCTGAATCACCAACCCCTTTCTCAGTTACCTCTTCTGGCCAGGTCCCTGCCACAGACCTCCAGTGCTGCCCAGGGCCAAAAACTTGAATAATATAATGAATGAACTAGACCTAACAGATATATACATAACCCTGCACACCAAAATACAAAGCTATACATTTTTCTTCAGTAATCATGGATCATTCTTTTGGATACACCACATGTTGGGGCACAAAACAAGTCTCAAATTTTAAAAGACTGAAATTATATAAAGTATTCTCTCGGACCATAATGCAATGAAGCTAGAAATCAATAATTGGCAGATAAATGGAAAATTCACAAAAATGGAGGTTAAAAAACACACTCTTAATCATTGGGCCAAGGAAGATATCGCAAGAGAAATCAGTAAATATCTCCAGATGAATGAATGAATATAACATATTAAAATGTATGGGATGCAGTGAAGGCAGTGCTGAGAGGAAAATTTATAGCCCTAAGCACTAAAATCAACCTAACTGAATACCTGAAGAAACTAGAGAAGGGACAGGAACCTAATCCCAAGCAAGCAGAGAAAAGAAATAAAGATTAGCACAGAAATAAATGAAATTGAGAATTAAAAAAATAATAAAATCAAAAACCCAAAAGTTGGTTCTTTGATAGGATCAATAAAATTGGTAAATTCCTAATTACAATAATACAGTAATAGTTGGAAAATTCAGTACACTGCTGTGCTGGTTTGAAAGTGTTGTGTACCCCAGAAAAGCAATGTCCTTTAATCCTGATTCAATATTGTAGGGAGAAACCTTTTGATGAGATTACTCCATGGAGATCTGGCATGCCAAACTGTGGGGTGTGAACTTTTGATTAGATGGAGATGTCACTCCACCCATTCAACGTGGGTCTTGATTAGTTTACTGCAGTCCTTTAAAAAGGGAGACATTTTGGAAAAAACACAGTTGCTTTAAAGCAGACATACTTTGGGAGGTGCAAAAAGGAAATGCCCCCAGGGAAGCTATTTGAAACCAGAAACCAAAGGATCAGCAGATGCCAGCCATGTACCTTCCCAGATCACCCTTTCTTGAGTCAGGGTATCTTTCTCTGGTTGCCTTAGTTGGACATTTTATGGCCAAAACTGTAACCTTGTAACTTAATAAATTCCCCTTTTAAAAGCCATTCCATTTCTAGTATACTGTGTTCCCGCAGCATTTAGAAAGCAAACCCAAAATTTACTTTCATCAATAGAGCATCTAGATAGAAGATCAATATGGCAACAGAGAATTTGAGTAATGTAATAAATGAGCAACACCTCACAGACGTATACAGAACATTGCCTCCCAGAACAGCAGGATACACGTTTTTTCTCAAGTGCTTATGGATTATTCTCAAGGACAGACCACATGTTGGTCACAGATGAAGTCTCAATAAATTTTAAAAGATTGACATTATACAGAGCATCTTCTCTGAGCACAATGGATTGAAGGTGGAAATCAATAACAGAGACCTGGAAAACCCACAAATATATGGAAGTTAAATAACACACTCTAAATCATTGGGTCAAAGAAGAAATCACAAGTCAGAAAATACCTTGAGATGAATGAAAATAAGAACACAGCTTATCAAAACTTATGGGATTCACTAGCTGCCAGCCAAGGATGCATCACTTGGCTCTCTCCCTTACAGTGCCCAGCAGGGGGTGGGCACAGAGGGTGCGTGGGCCTTGGATCCCCATAGGTAGCCCCAGCAGGCCAGCACGGTGGTGGTGGGGGTGCTGTCAGGCCCGGCTCCCAGCCTGGAGGTGGGTTGGGGCAGGGATCCACACCGGGTGGCTGGACCATGACATGACTCACAGGCTACGAGTTCTAACACCTGATGAAGAAGCAATGGCACAACACGTCTCAGGGCTCCATGGACATAAGCGTAGCGTGGGCCACTCGAGCTTCATCTCCCAGTGCTGCCTCAGGACCTTCATGCCCTGGGGCAGCGGTGGCCATAGCTTGGCCACCTCCAAGCCATCTGTGCAGCCCTGGCCCATTGTGGGCTCCAGCAGCAACTTCTACCTGTACTGCCTCAGCAAGAGCAGCATGCTCATGGACAGCGTGTTCCAAAGGTGCTGCAGCTGCATGTTCAGGTTTCCCAGCACAAACATCAAAATCATGTCATTGCACTGCCCAGTGAGAGGCGGGGGGTGGAGGCAGAGGTGGGGGCAGGAGGCACCCAAGGCCCTGGTTCAGCCCCAGACCTCTCCCCTGACCATCCACATTCCAGGCACCAGGGCCCACCTGACCAGCCCCCTGCCATTCCCATGGGAACCATCAGTGCTGCAAACTCCTGCCCATCCAGCCCCATGGAGCAGGGTCTCCAGGGTACCAAATGGGCAGTGTAATAAAATATCTGACCTCAATTTAATGGCTGACAACTCACAGCCAGAAAATTAAAAGGAAACTTCAGGAGGAGACAGCTCAAAGATGATTCAAAGCCACCTTTTCCCTATGCACAATTAATAGTACAAGCAATTAGGATGGCTCCTGAAAAACAGCTCACCTTAAATGGAATTTATTCACACATCACTAACAATCACTCATACTACTGCGGACGAGGGCTGGAAGAATTTAAGCTGCCACAATCACTCTAAATCATTATTTCATCCAAGTTCCACGATCCCAGGAAGAACCAGGCAAAGGCTTATTCTGGAGGATAGGCCCTGCCTCTGAAAGTAAATTAATAGAGTAGGCTTTTAGGAGGAGACAGCCTAGGGGCATGCCTTGCTTTAAGAACCGCTCTGAGACCTCTATTCTCAAAGTGCCAGTCTCCCAGTCACACTGAGTGCTGTCTGCTCACTCCAGTGACATGCAGATTCCCGAGAGCCTCTCACAGGAAGGTCCACCAGCCCCCCTGGGGCCCGAACCTGTTGCCCCACAGCCCAAACTCACCATCCTCCAAGAGGGACAGCTTGCCCAGAGGGCCCCAGGCTTGCCTCTTTCTCATCAGCCAATTTTAATAACTATATAACAGCAGCTGCCACAGACCCTAAAGCCTGGCATCTACACTGTGGCAGCCTCACCCTCCCAGCAACCCACCGGGCAGATGGTCCAGGTGGTCCACCAGCTGCCACCCGCATCAGCACTAGTGTGGCCTGGCCGGCCCTGCAACACACACAGGCCCTGGTCACCTGCACCACCATGGTGTCCCCTCCTGAGGCAGAGCTGCAAGAGAACAGAGAACCACAGGGAATTCAAAGTGGAGCTTATCCCTGCGATTAGCCATGCAGCACTGGGAGCCACTGGCCAGGTGATTCAGACAGTACTGGCAGTCTCCATAGTCCAGCAGACACCTTGAGGTCAGCACCAGCTCCCTGTGGAAACTGTCACTCAGAATGAGGCTCACGTAGTGCCAGTTACCTCTGCGTCCCAAGGACCGGCAAAAATGCAGCTGCAAGCCTTTTGTACCTACTGGTGACCCACAGAGCGTCAAAACAGCAGCCAGTCAGAACTAAAGCAAATCAAAATGGAGGACAGCGAGAGCATCGTCATCGCAGTGAAGGTAGACTGCCTGCCATTGAGAGGGAAAAGGGCATCCAAAACTAGGCCCTGGAAGGCTCCTCTTACTTTAAGAAATATCAGCATTGTGGTGCCAGAAGGAGACATTAGCTCTCAAGGGAAGCCCAGAGCAAGGTCTCACCTGGCCAGTAACCTACAGGGAGACTCTGCCATTCAGCATTGGACATGCAAAAACCATGTGGCCTTAAAACTCCTTGTGCTGGTTTGAAATTGTTGTGTACCCCAGGAGAGCATATTCTTTAATCCTGATTTAATATTATAGGGTGTAAACCTTTTATTGGATTGTTTCCATGGAGATGTGACATATCCAATTATGGGTGTGACATTTTGATTAAATGGAGATGTGACTCCACCCATTTAAGGTATATCTTGATTAGTTTACTGGAGTCTTTTTTTTTTTTTTCATTTCTTGCAAGAACTTATTTATATTTCTAGTGTTAATCAGTGGGATACATAGGTCTATTGAACCCCTTTAAAAGAGGAAACATTTTGGAGAAATGAGAGCTGACAGAGACACAGGCATTTGAAGATGACTGGAGCACCGAGAGAGAGCAGATGCCTAGAAACAGACATTTGGAGATGCAGAACCCAGCAGACATTGTGTCTTCCTGTGAGATGCTAAGCAAGCCAGAACCCAGATAAGTGTCCTGGAAGAGCTAAGTGAAGGTCCACAGATGCTTCGAGAGGAGACCACCAGTATCAGAAGCTGGAAACAACAGAACCAGGAACAAGGACCAGCCGACACCAGCCACATGCCTTCCCATGTGACAGACATCGTCCTTTCTTGAGTCAAGGTATCTTTTCTGGATACCTTAGTTTGGACATTTGTACAGCCCTAAAACTGTAAACTTGTAACATATTAAATTCCCTTTTAAAAAGCTGTTCCATTTGTAGTATATGGTATTCTGTCAGCATTTAGCAAACTAAGAATCCTTAATTCAAAACCAGAAATCACCCTTGAAAAAAAAATACACACAAAGGAAGAGAAGCCATGGGAGAAGCAAGAAGTTGGAAGTCAACAGAACTGAAAGAGAAAGGAGAAGATGCCTTTGTGTGCATTGACATGTAACAGAAAACCAAGGAGCCCCAAAGGTTGCCAGTCAGCCGGAAGATGCTGACCCTAAGAGGAAGCAAGCCTTCTAACCTCTGTAGCCAATAAATTCCTGTTTTTACGTAAAACAAACAAACCAAAAAACACACACCACAAGCTCTGTTCCAGTGGTCATGGTCTCCTTCCCTGCCAGACATCCCTGACCAGCCACTTTCAAGGACTCTGCTTTGAAGTGACAATAAAACCCCAGTTCCTTCCCCTGAGTCCGGGACCAGGGCTGGTGTCGCTGGGGACAGAGGCTGGAGCCGCCACAGCACTGCCCTCTGTAACCCACCCCAGCAGGCACTGGGAGGTAGACAGTATTTTATTGTTCACATATGGAACTAGAATATTTTAAGGTATACTTTTTTTTTCTTTACAAAATAATGGAGTCTGACATTCCAAATCAATACATTTTTCCTCTGGAAACTTTGGAATCACACAATACTTTTCATGTGACATTTCATTTGGGGAACAGACACCATGTAGTTTTAGTTTTTGTCGTTTGCTTTCAGCCTAAGGTTGACTTTTGTCTGTTAAAATTCAGAGGAAGATGCTTTGATGCTGCAGTGTGTCATGTCGGGGCAGCGGCTGACGAATTTGCTCTGCCTCCATCTCTGTGCTGCAGGCACTGCGAGGACCCAGGTGGGGCTGTGGGTATGGGAAGAATGGCGGGAACCCACGAGTCACACTTAAATGTTTCTCTTTCTTGTTACTCTTTGTTGTTTCTTTATATTGACTATCCCTGGTCTAATTCTCCACTCTTAAGTAAAACAACTCTCTGACACAACTGTTACTACTTCATTTGGAAAAAAAAAAAACTTCAACGTTTTATTATACACCCCTTTCAAATACAAATCAAAGACCTCTCTGAGGTCCTTTGCTATTTTAGGTGGAATCACCCAGCTCCTGGGGCCATCTGGCAGCTCACCCACACAAGCCCGTCTGGGGATCCCACTCACTGCCCCTCATCACCTTCTTTGGCAAGAGCAGGAAGCTACAAGTCAGCGAACGGTCTTTGAAGCAAAGCATCCTGCAGCTGAGTATTTGAAACATCTAGGTTGTTTTCTGATTTTCAATAGGAAATGCCCCTCAACCTTCCTGAATTGAATTTGATACTAAAGCTGACTTCTCCAAAAAAAAAAAACGATAGGAAAGGAAACAAAGGTGAGAGAGAAGTGGAAGGCCTGGCATGGCCTCATTTCTTATGTCTCAGGAAGAAAAGCACTCACCTTTCCTGAGTGTTCTGGGGAGTTAGGATTGGCCAGTCATGAAAATAAAGAGAGAGCTTTGGCCTTATTGTGGATTTTTTAGTGTCATCATCATAATGTTATTTATTTAAATGTATTTAGTTTAGTATTTTTTTTAAAGAGAGAAAAAAATGTATATTCCCTGTGGAATGAGATGACACAAAATAGTATATTTAGGGAATTTAAAAATATTTATTGTTTACCTAAAGACCAACTATGATAAAGCTGTTCTAAGTATTGTGTGTCAACCCACAGTATGGAACTGTCACAATGTTATTACAGATATGCATATTAAAAATTATGAAATTACAGCACACTAGCTGGGTTTACAACTTAGCCATTTAAGAAACAAAAATGAAGCCATCATGTGGGGGAAAAAAAAAACTTATGGGATACAAGGAAAGTTCTCAGAAAGAAATTTATAGCCCTAGGTGCTTACTTTAACAAAGAAGAAAGAGCTCAAATCAAAGACCTAACTGCACAACTGGAGGAACTAGAAAAAAGAGCAGCAAACTAAACTCAAAGCAAACAGAAGAAAATAAATGAAATAATAGAATAAAAAAACACTATAGACCATTAACAAAATCAAAAGTTGTTTCTTTGAAAAGATCAATAAAACTGACAACCATTAGAGTAACAGAGAAAAAGAGACGATACAAATAAGTAAAATCAGAAATGATTCTACTGACCTTACAGAAATAAGAAGGATCATAAGAATATATTATAAACAACAATAAACCAACATATTAGAAAACCTAGATGAAATGGACAGATTCTTAGAAAGACACAAACAACCTACATTGGCTCTAGAAGAAATAGAAGATCCAACAGACCAATTACAAATCAATTACAAAAGACCAAATCAGTAATAAAAAACATCCTAACAAAGAAAAGCCCAGAAGCAAATGACTTCACAGGGAAATTTTACCAAGCATTCCAAGAAGAATTGAACCACCCCTGCACAAATTCTTCCAAAAAATTTAAGAGGAAAGAACACTACCGAATTCATTCAATGAAGTCAACATCACCCTAATTCCAAAGCCAAATAAAGATACTACAAGAAAAGATCAATATCTCTTATGAATATAAATACAAAAATCCTCAACAGAATACTAGCAGACCAATATACAACTATGATGATATTGTGAGCCACTGATTATACACCATGTATGGATTGTATGTGTATGAAGATTCGTCAACAAATATATATATATTTTAAATACTAGCAAGCCAAATCCAACAACACTTTAAAAGAATTACATACCATGGTTACTGGGATTTATCCGAGATATGCAAGGGTGACCCAACATAAGAAAATCAAATACTGTGTTACACCATATTAACAAAATGAAAGGGAAAAAAAATGTAATCATATCAGTTGATGCACAGAATGCATTTGACAAAATCCAGCATCCTTTCTTGATAAAAAAAAAAACCTTAAAAACTAGGAAGAGAAAGGAACTTCCTCAACATGATAAAGAGCATCTATGAAAAACCCACAACTAATATCATATTCAATGGTGAAAAGACAAAAAAAACCTAAGATCTGGAACAAGTTCATAATGCTCACTGCCACCAATGTTATTCAACAATGTACTGAAATGTCTAGCCAGAGTAGTTATTCAAATAAAAGAAATAAAAGACATCCAAATTGAAAAAGAAGTATAACTTTCACTATTTGCAAATGATGTGATGATAAATCTACAACAAAGCTATTAGACCTAATAAATCTGACGAGTTGGTGGGTTTTAAGATCAATACACAGAAATCAGTAGTGTTTCTTCACATTAGTAATCAGCCATCTGAGAAGGAAATTTAAAAAATTCCATTTACAACTGCAACTAAAATAATCAAATATCTAGGAATAGATTTAACTAAGAATGGTAATGGACTTGAACACAGAAAACTATAAAACTTTGCTAAAAGAACTCAAAGATGACCTAAAGAAATGGAAGGACATTCCATGGTCATGGATTGGAAGTCAAAATATTGATAAATGTCTTTTCTACCCAAAATGATTTACTGATTCAGTGCAATCCCAATTAAAACCCAGTAGCATTCTTTGGAGAAATGTAAAAGCCAATCGTCAGATTTGTTTGGAAAGGTAAGGAACCCCAAATAGTTCAAAACCATCTTGAAAAAGAAGTTGGAGGACTATACACTTCCCAATTTTAAAGCTTATTACAGAATCACAGTGGTCAAAACAGCATGGTACTGGCACAAGAATAAATAAATAAACCAATGGAGTTGATCTGAGGGTTCAGAAATAGACCCTCACATCTGTGGCCAATTGACTTTTGACAAAGCTGCCGAGTCCACTCAGTTTGGAAAAAAATAGTCTCTTCAACAAATGGTGTGGGGAGAACTGGCTATCCATATGCAAAAGAATAAAAGAGGACTTTCTCTCACACCATTTACAAAAATTAACTGAAAATGGATGAAAGACCTAAATCTAAGAACCACGACTGTAAAACACCTAGAAGAAAATATAGAGAAGCATCTTCAGGACCTTGTTCTGGGTACTGTCTTCTTAAACTTTACACCCAAAGCAAAAGCAATAAAGGAAAAAATAAATGGGATTTCAAAAAAATATTAAAAACTTGCGTACAAACAACTGTATCTTGAAAAGGAAAATAGCACCCTACTCAATGGGAGAAGATACTTGGAAACCACATATCCAATAAGGGTTTAATATCCAAATATATAAAGAAATCCTACAACTCAATAATAAAAGACAAACAACCTATTTAAATATGCAAAAGACCTGAATAGAGATTTCCCCAATGAAGATATACAAATGGTTAAAAAGTATACGAAAAGATGCTCAAAATAATTAGCTATTAGGGAAATGCAAATCAAAACCATGAGATACCATTTCATGCCCACTAGAATAGATCCTATTTTACTTTAAAAACAGAAAATTACAAGTGTTGGAGAGGATGTGAAGAAACAGGAATACCATTCATTGTTGGTGGGAATGTAAAATGGTGAAGTTGCTGTGGAATTCAGTTTAGCAGTTCCTCAGAAAATTAGGTATAGAATTATTATGTGGGACTCTGCAATCCCGCTTTACATATATACCCAAAAGATTTGAAAATAGGGACTCAGGTATTTGCACACTGTTGTTCATAGTAGTATTATTCACAATTGCCAAAAGATGGCAGCAACCCAAGAATCCATCCATCAATGAATAGATAAACAAAATGTTTATGGACTGTCATGGTCAGGTTTATGTGTCAACTTGGCCAGGTGGTGTACCTGTCTGTCTGGTTGGACAAGTGTGGCCTGTCTGTTGCTATGAGGACATTTCATAGAATTAAATCATGATCATGTTGGCTGCATCCACAGCTGATTCCATTTGTAATCAGCCAAAGGGGCGTGTCTTCTGCAATGAGTGATGCTTAATCTAATCACTGGAAGCCTTTTAAAGAGGATTCAGAAGAGACAGACCATCACCTTTGATCTTTCTAACCATCTCTTTAGGGGTGTTTGGGCTATAGCCATTCTAACTTTTTCATGTTAGAAGGGTCTGTCAGTAATATGGGGTAGGAAGATGGAACTATCTGATGTTCTGGAGAGCCTGGGCCCTCTAGGTTTCAGAACTTATCTGGTCCAGGGACCCATCTGGAAGTTGTAGGTTTCTGGAAAGTTACTCTAGTGCATAGGATCCTTGTGGAATCTTATATATTGCTCTAGTTGTTCTTTAGGATTCTCTGGAATGGTCCTGGTTGGGGTTTGGCAGGTTATGATAAGCAGCAATGTCTAAATGAAGCTTGCATAAGAGCAAACTCCAAAGTAGCCTCTCGACTGTATTTGAACTCTCTCAGCCACTGATACTTCATTAGTTACACTTCTTTTCCCCCTTTTGGTCAGGATTGAACTGTTGGTCTCACAGTGCCAGGGCTGGATTCATCCCTGGGAGTCATCTCCCACACTTTCAGGGAGACTTTCACCCCTGAATGTCATGTCCCACATAGTGAGGAGGGCAATGACTTCACTTGCAGAGTTGGCATTAGAGAGAGTGAGGCCACATCTAAGCAACAAAAGAGGCCCTCCAGAAGTAACCCTTAGGCATACCTATAGGTAGGCTAAGCTTTTCTGCTACCTACATTAAGCTTCAGAAGAGTAAGCCTCAAGATCAAGGATTTGTTCTATTGATTTGGGTGTCCCTAATGTTTGATACAGTAAATCAGGGGATTCCCTGATGATAAAGTTTAATACTTCCATATTTTTTCTCCCACCTTCAAGGGACTTTGTCAGTATTTTCTGATTATCTGCTTAAAATACTCTAGGATTTATCCAGGCATTACATTAAGGTATACAGAATTAAAGGACTTCTTTCCTATTCTGGGCTCTCTGTGTTTCAATTGTTTAAATAAGCTATACAGACAGATTGAGTTAGATTATGTGCTACAGAAAATTTAGGTTCCATACCAAGTAAACCTTTCTTCCATTGGTCTCAAAGAATATGTATGGTTCTAAAACTAGACAATGTCTTCCTAATCCCTGTGTTTTGAATTACTTTAACGCGGACCTGATCAGCTTCATTCTTATCTCTAAATACCAGGTTTTATATATATAAATATATATATATATATATATAACAGCCTCTCAAAATCCAGAAATAATCATTACCACTCCAGACTAAATGTGTCTGCTATAAGAGCTTACAATCTAGGCCCCTGTTTTCTTATAAGCATTTCTAGAGGAGGCCATACATAATTGTTCTTTTGTTTCTGGCTTATTTTGCCTCACCAAATGTCCCACATGTTCATTCACATCATTGCATGCCTCACAACTTCAGTCCTTTCTGTAGTAGGACAAAATTTGATCATATGTATATACCATCTTTCGCCAATCTACTTCTCAGTCAGTGAATCCTTCAGCTACCTGCATTCATCAGGCATCATGTATAATGCTCAAAGTCCACAGTCCATCAAGATTCTCAATTTTAGATAATTTCACTGTTCCCAAGAGAAAGATAACCAATAAACATATCCTCACCAAATAGAAAATCTAAACCTCCTCTTAACTCTTGTCCCTCCCCCCATCATTTACTTCTGCTGTTGCTGTGGTAGTGCTGATGTTTTCCTTTTGAACATAGCTCACAGCATTCAATAGCAGTTTTCCCCCGTACTCTGGACTTAAATACTCTTTGTACATGAATCATACCTTTGAAGTAGTTCTTGCAAGAACTCATTTATATTTCTAGTATTAATCAGTGGGATACATAGGTCTATACAACCCCTTTCAATCTTGTTCATTTTCAATATGGTAATATTACATATAGACCCACTAGAAAACCGCCTTCTCTTCTATCTATTCCCTTACATCAGAGTTCAACCTCATTAGCTACCTATTCATCCATCTCTAGCTTCTATGTATCTCTAAGTCCTCTATATTCTGTATTATGAGCCTCTGATTTTACCTTTACCATTGTCATAAAAGTGGAATCATACAGTATATATCCTTTTGGCTCTGGCTTATTTCTCTCAGCATTATGTCCTCAGGGCTCATCCATCTTGTCATGTGCTGCAGGACGTCATTTCATCTTAGTGCTGCATAATATTCCATCATATGTATATACCACATTTTGTTAATCTACTCTTCTGTTGATGGGCATTTGGTTTGTTTCCATCTTTTGGCAACTGTGAATAATGCTGCCCTGAAAATCGGTGTGAAATGTCTGTTTGTGTCATTGCTTTTCTGGGTATATACCAAGTAGTGCTATTGCTGGGTGATAGGGCAACTTGATATTTAGTTTCCTAAGGGACTGCCAAACTGTCTTTCATAGTGGCTGCACCATTATACATTCCCACCAGCAATGCATAAGTGTCTCAATTTCTCCACATCCTCTCCAACATTTATAGTTTCCTGTTTGTTTAATAGCAGCCATTCTTATAGGTGTTAGGTGGTATCTCATTGTAGTCTTGATATGCATTTTCCTTATAGCCAATGAAAACGAACATCTCTTCATGTGCTTTAGAGCCATCTGTATTTGCTTTTCAGAAAAGTGCCTATTCATTTCTTTAGCCCATTTTATAATTGGATTCTTTGTTCTTTTGTGGTTGAGTTGTATGATTTCTTTATGCATACAGGATATTAAACCTTTGTCCAATGTGTGATTTCCAAATATTTTCTCCCATAGAGTTGGCTGCCTCTTCACCATTTGCCAAACTCTTTTAAGGTGCAGAAGCATTTGATTTTGAAGAATTCCAATTTATCAGTTTTTTTTGTTGCTTGTGCTTTGCGTGTAAAGTTTAGGAAGCTACCTGCTATTACTACGTCTTGAAGATGTTTCCCTATATTTTCTTCAGAAGCTTTATGATACTAGTTCTTCTATTTAGATTTTGGTCCACTTTGAGTTAATTTTTTTATAGGGGATAAAGTAGGGGTCCTCTTTCATTCTTTTGGCTATTGATATTGGGTTCTCCCATGTCCAAGTATTGAAAAGACTATTTTGTTCCAGTTCAGCGTATTTGGGGGCCTTGTCAAAAATCAGTTGACCATAGATTTGGCGATCTATTTCTACACTCTAGATTCGATTCCATTGGTCAATACTTCTATCTTTGTTCCAGTACCATGCTGTTTGACCACTAAGGCTTTATAATAGGTTTTAAAGTCAGAGAATATTAATCTGTCCACTTCCTCCCACTTTATTCTTCTTTTTAAGGATGATTTTAGCTATCCAGGGTCTCTTTCCCTTCCAGATGAACTTGGTAACTAACTTTTCCAAGTCTTCAAAGTAAGTTGTTGGAATTTTGATTGGTAATGCTTTGAATCTGTAGATCTATTTGGGTAGAATGAACATCTTAACCATATTTAGCCTTCCTATCCATGAGCAGGGAGTGTCTTTCACCTATTTAGATCTTCTTTGATTTCTTTTGGCAATGTTATGTAATTGTCTGCGTACAAGTCCTTTATGTCTCTAGTTGAGTTCATTCCTAATTACTTGATTCTTTTAGTTACTATTTTGAATGGAATGTTTTCCTTAACTGACTCTTTTCAGTTAGGTCATTGCTTGTGTATAGAGACATTACTGATTTTTGCACATTAATTTTATATCCCACCACCTTGCTGAATTTGTTTATTAGCTCAAGTAACTTTGCTGTAGAGTTCTCAGGATTTTCCAAGTATAATATCTTATCATCTGCAAATAATGCAGTTTTACTTCTTCCTTTCCAATTTGGATGCCTTTTATTTCTTTGTCCTGCCTAATTGCTCTAGCTAGAACTTCTAGCACAATGTTGAATAATAGTGGTGACCATGGGCATCCTTGTCTCATTCCTGATCTTAGGGGAAAAGCTTTGTCTCTCTCCATTGAGTACAATGCTGGCTATCAGTTTTTTCATATATTTCCTTTATCATGTTGAGGAAGTTACCTTTGATTCCTATTTTGAAGAGTTTTTATCAGAAAAGGATGTTGAATTTTGTCGAATACTTTTTCAGTATGAATCAAGATGATCATGTGTTTTTTCCTTTTTGATTTGTTAATGTGCTGTATTACATTAATTGATTTTCTTGTGTTGAACCATCCTTGCCTTCCTGGTTTTCATTTCATGGCTCTTTGCATTTCTTGGCTGTTTCTTGTTTTTTAACATAGGCATTTAGGGCAATAAATTTCCCTTTCAGCACAGCCTTTGCCATATCCCATTAGTTCTGATATGTTATATTCTTATTTTCATTCATCTCCAGATAGCCACTGATTTCTCTAGCAATTTCTTCTGTGACCCACTTGTTTAAGAGTGTGTTATTTAATCTCCATATACTTATGAATGTTCTCATTATTTGGTGGTTATTGACATCCAGCTTCATTCCATTGTGATCAGAGAAAATGCTTTGAATGATTTCAACGTTTTTACATTTATAAAGACCTGTTTTGTGCCCCAGCATATGATCTGTCCTGGAGAATATTCTATGAGCACTAGAGAAGTATATCCTTGTGTTTTGGGGTTCAATGACGTATATATGTGTGTTAGGTCTAATTCATTTACCAAGTTGTTTAACTTCTTTATTTCCTTGTTGATCTTCTGTCTGGTTGTTCTATCTATAGAGGAGAGTAGTGTATTGAAGTCTCCTACTATTATTGTTGAAACATCTAGCACTCCTTTCATTTTGCCAATGTCTGTCTCAGGTACTTCGGAGCTCCTCGACTGGGAGCATAGATATTTATGATTGCTATTTCTTCGTAGTGAATTGTTCCTTTAATTAATATATAGTGTCCTTCTTTGTCTCTTATGATGTCTTTACATTTAAAGTCTATTTTGTCCGATATTAGTATAGCTACTCCAGCTTTCTTTTGGTTACAACTTGCATGGAAAATCTTTTTCCATCCTTTCACTTTCAATCTATTTGTATCCTGTGTCTAAGGTGAGTCTCTTGTAAGCAGCATATAGCTGGATTATATTTCTTAATCCATTCTGCCAATCTGTATCTTTTAATTGGTAAGTTCAGTACATTAACATTCAAAGTTATTCCTGAAAAGGTGTTTCTTGAATCCACCATCTTATCTTTTGGATTTTATTTGCCAGATCTATATATTCTTTCACCTCTTTCTCTTTTTATCCTTTAAGTTACCCTTACTGGTATTCTTCAATTCTGTGCCCTCTTCCAGACTTCCCTCTCCTGTCTCTTTTTTTCAACTGGAAGAACTCCCCTTAGTATTTCTTGTAAGGCCAGTCTCTTGTTGACAAATTCTTTCAGGACTTGTCTGTGAAAACTTTAATCTGTCCCTCAGTTTGAAGGACATGGCTGGGTACAGAATTCTTGCCTGGAAGTCTTTCTTTTTCAGGTTCTTAAATATATCATACCATTGCCTTCTTGCCTCCTTGGTGCCAGTTAAGTAGTCTGAGCTCAGTCTTATGTGGTTTCTCTTGTATGTAGTAGATTGTTATTCTCTTGCTGCTTTCAGAATTTTCTGCTTCTCTTCAACATTTGACAGACTGATTAGTATGTGTCTTAGTGAAGGCCTATTTGGATTTATTCTGTTTGGAGTTCATTGAGCTTCTTTGACTTGTATAATTATGTCCTTTATAAGGGTTGGGAAGCTTTCCCCTATTATATCCTCATCTACTCTTCCTAGCCCTTTATTCCTCTCTTCTCCTTCTGGGACATCAATGACTCTTACATTTGTATGCTTCATTTTGTCCATCATTTCCCTGAGATCCAATTCAAATTTTTCCATCTTTTTTACCATTTGCCATTTTGCTTGTTTGAAATCAGTTATCCTATCCTCTATTTCGTTATTCTTTCTTCTGCGTCTTTAATCTGTTGTATGTAGTATGTTTTTTATTTGGTCTACAGAATCTTTAATCTCTGTGATATCTGCTACTTTTCTATTTATTCTTTCAAATTCCTCTTTATGCTCTTCTCCTGTCTTCGTGATCTCCTTTATATTATTTGCCATCCCACTTATTTTGTAGAGTTATAGGAACATTTTTTATTAGATGTTCCAATGTTTGTTTCTCCTCTGGTGTTTTAATTTGGTCATTAGTCTGGACTATATCTGTCTACACTGTGATATGTTTAGTGATCTTCTGTTGTTTCCACCACATGTAAATATCTTGATTGATTTATTTTGGAAGTTGATTTCCTTCAGTAGTCTAAAGCCTTGTGTTCATGGGATGGATGTGTACGGGGCAGGGCAAAACAGTGCAGTGAGGCGTTGCTGTGCAGGTCTATAGGTACAGGTTGGGGATGCTACACTGGTACCTGTGAGCATGGGTGCTGTGCGGCCAGGGAGGATGTGGCTGTGTGGGTGCACGGGTTTGGAAGGTGTGATCCTGATGTGCACTGGTCTAGGGCATAGGGCCCTTTGTGCACATGCACAGATCTGTGGCAGCGCGTTGGCATTATGCCTGCATGGGATGGGGGTGGATGTGACCTGGTTGCAGAGATCAGTGCTTTCCCAGAGCTGTGGGGCATAATTGTGTACCGTGTGCCTATGTGGGTCTAGGAGTGCCATAAACTAATGTACTTGTGTGGAGAGCTCAGGGCAGGCAGGGGTGGATGGGTAGGTGGAGGCTGTGCAACTGTATGGGCTGGAAGCAGGTGTAGCCTGTGTATGGAGGTAAGGGCCCACAGGATTTATGTGTTGTTGATAGCCTGCAGAGAGCAAGGAGGGGAAGGTAGTGCTGGGGATGGGCGAGAAGAGGTGGGTTGGGCTGCACTTGGGGTGGGGTTGGGGGTGGGAGGGGTTGGTGGGGATGGGGCACTTGGAGGATAGGGGGAAGGGTGCAGGTGGCAGGGTTCAGGTGCATGGGGTGTGGGGTGAGTTGCAGGTTACAGGACTGCACTGGTGAGGGTAGCATGTTCAAGGAATGTGGCTTGGCTTACTTCCTAATCCCCGTCTCCCCATCCATGCACTCCTGAGGGCTCCAGGCTTCCGTGTTAGGCTCCTGTTCTCTGCTTCTCAGTTTCTCAGCTTCTGCAACCAGGGCTGCCCTGTGTAAGTGCAGAAGACTCTCCCAGGTCGGTTACAACTCATCTCAGTTGCCCTCCCATCCCTTCTCTAACTTTTCCTTTGAGCAGGGCTGAGCTTGACCTATCCTATTCTGCTGTCTTCCCAGAACCCCTGAAAGTATGTATTTTATGCATGATTTTTTGGTAATCTACAACTCTTCTATGAATAAAAAAAGGTGGGGGGGGGGCACTAACAGTCCATGGCATGATTTGGCACTACGCATACACAATATATCACCACTGGATACAGCTACTCAAGAGGCAAGGCTTAGAGTGACAGTGTATTTGGTACCTTAACAAAGTTTTGTGAAGTTAAAAAATATGTTGGTTGGTTGTTCCTAAATGTGCTATATAAAGTTGTTAAAGAAACAGATGAGCTCGGAACTTCAAATTCTCAGGTCAAGCACCAGTTAAAGGGGATGAAAGTTTCTATGTATTCCCTGAAAGAAACCCTTATTTTTGTAGCTGCAGACTTGAGATTTCTGATAATCAGATACAGTGTTTCAATGTGCAAATGGATGAATTACAATGCAAATTGTATTCTGAACATTTCAGGGTATCCACTGTTAAAGTAAGGACATTGATTGGAAATAAATGTGATTGTGAATATTGGAAAGGGGATATATATACTGATAATAATTACTGTGGGGCCATTGAAACCCTCCATTTTGCTGAGTTTTTTTTCTCAGATAAATCTGTAACTGCCTACTCCAAGGAAACAGCCCTCACACCTGCTGAATCTGAAGAGATTAACCCTGTTTACTAGGTGAAATTGCAATGGAATGCCCTGAGATAGTTGGCTTGGAAGTCACTGCTAATTCCTCCTAGAACCCATTTCCACCACCCCTCTTTTCTTCAAGACCTATAACTAGGCCAAAGTCCCAACAGGCCCAAAAGGTGAGGTACAAAGTGTGACCCATGAGGAGATTCACTACACCAAATGAACTGTATGATTTTTCCAATTTATATAAGCAGAAATCAGGGGAAACTGTGGGAATGGATATTAAGGGTGTGGCATCTTGGTAGAAGGAATATAAAGTTGGATCAGACTGAATGTACTGATATGAACCCACTAAACAGCTTCTGGATTCAATGTTGTAGCTCAAGGGGTTAGAAAGGGCTCTGACAGTTTATTCAGTTTTTTTTCTGAAGCAGGGACCAAAAGGTGACCTATGTTAAATAGAGTGGAAATGCCAGAATGTCCCCAGTGTAATGTAGACGAAGAGATTCAAAAGTTTAGAGAGATTGGAATGTTAAAGTGAATTTATCATGTTAAAGACCTCACCCACCCCAGAAATGTCCAGAGGACCTACGTTTCACCAGGACTCTAAGGAATAAATTTGTGAGAACAGCTCCATGGTCCCTGAAGAGCTCTGTGGTTGTTCTCCTTGGTAGATCAGATATTACTATGGGAACTGCTACCATTGAACTTGGATCCTTCAGTAAAATGGGGATGGTCAGATCCCTCATTGCCAGAGGCCAAGTGGCAATCACCAAAGGCAAGGTGAACATGGCGACCAGAATGGACAGCAGAGTCAAAGTAGTAATCAAAAGAGTCCGACTCTCATAGACCTATGACATTGGCAAGTAGATCATGGGGCACCCAGAAATGAAATAGATGGGCAGTCTACTAAATTCTTATTTGATCTGTATAAGCAGAAGGGTTCTAAGTCAAGGGAACAAAACTCTAACTTGAATAAAAAAAAAAAAGAGTCTCAGCCCCTCAATGATTTTCCAGAGTTGAGACAGTTTGCAGGGGCAGAACTGCTTTAATGAAGAGAAGGCCAGGTCCCCTTGGGGAAGGGCCTTGATACACTGCCAAAAATTCATACTGTTAATCTTCCTCTCAGCCCTCCCTAAAGGGGTCTACAGTCTTCTACCAGAGTAACTGCACACTGGAGAAAAGGAAATGATCAGGGATTATTAGGTACTGGCTCTGAACTGACATTAATTCTAGGAAACCCAAAGCAAGACTGTGGTCCAACAGTCAGCACAGGGACTCATGGAGGTCAGGTGATCGATGGAGTTTTAGCTTAGGTCCATCTCATGGTGGATACAGTGGGTCCCCACACCCATTCTGTGGTTCTCAGTTCTGCAATGCATAATTGGAATAAGCCATACTCAGCAACTGGAAGAATCCCCACATGGTTCCCTGGCCTATGATGTGAGGATTACTACAATAGGAAAGACCAAGTGGAAGGCACTAAAACTGCCTCTCGCTAGCAAAATAGTAAGCCAAAAGTAATACCACATTCCTGGGGACACTACAGAGATTATTGCCACCACCAAGGCCTTGAATGAAGGATTCGGGGTTAATAATTCCAATCACATTAACATTCAGCTCTCCTATTTGGCCTATGCAGGAAACAGATGGATCCTGGAGGATGACGTGTATTTTTACAAACTTAGCTAGGTGGTGACTCCAACTGCAGCTGCACTGCCAGATGTGGTATCATTGCTTGAGTTAGTCAATATATCCTTGGTACCTGTATGTAGCTATGCATCAGGCAAATACTTTTTTTCCCCAATGCCTGTTAGTAAATCCCACCAGATACAGTTTGCTTTCAGCTAGCAAGACCAGAAATATACCTTCACTGCCCTAGCTCAGGGATAAATAAATTCTCCAGGCCTATGTAATAATCTAGACTGCAGGGATGCTAATTTCCTTTTCTTTCCACAAGATACCACATCCATCCATTATATTGATGACATTATGGTGATTGGACCTAGTGAGCAAGAAGTAGCAACTACTCTAGTCTTACTAGTAAGGCATTTGTGTGTCACAGGGTGAGAGATAAATCTAACAAATATTTAGGGACCTTTTGCCTCAGTGACATTTCTAGGCATCCAGTGTCACGAGCATGGTAAGATATCCTTCTAAGAAGGATAAGCTATTTAATTATCCACTCTTACAGCCAAACTAGAGGCAGAATGCCTAGTTGGCATTTTTGGATTTTGGCGGCAATAGGTTTCTAATTTGGGCATGCCCTCCTATACCATTTACCAAGTAACCTGAAAAATTGCTAGTCTTGAGTCTCCACTTGGAACAAAAGGAGGCTGTGAAAGCTGCTCTCCCTCTTGGGCTTTATAATCTAGCAGATCCAATGGCACTAGAAGTTAGAAATGTCAATGGCAAATAAAGATTGTGTTTGGAGCTTGGCAGGCACCTATAAGGAAAATCACAGGGCAGACCCTTAAGATTTTTGGTTCAAAACTATTCTTTGTAGTTAATGACTCACCTTTTGAGAAACAGTTTATGGTCTGCTCCTGGGCCTTAGTAGAGCCTGAATGCTTAACCATGGGCCATAAAGTAACCATGATCCCTGAGTTGCCCATCATCAACTATTGCTGTCTGACTCACTATGCCATAAATTTGGGTGTGTACATTAGCACTCCATCATTAAGTAGAATGATGACCAGGCTTGAAACCAGGCTCAAGGAGGCCTAGAAGACACAAGTAAATTACAGGAGGAAAAGTTCCAAATGCCCATTTCCCCCCCTCCTACCATATTGCCTTCTCTTTCCATGCCCCACAGCTATGGGCTTTTGTGGAAGTTCCCTACAATCACTTGACTGAAGAAGATGAAATTTGAGCCTGGCTTACATGGTTCTACGTGATATATAGGTACCATCTGAAAGTAAAAAGCTGCAGCACTATAGCCCTTTTCTGGGCCATCCCTCAAGGACAATTTGAAGGGAAATTCTCCCAGTGAGCAGAACTTCAAGTAGTATACCTGGCTGTTCATTTTACTTGTAAGGAGAAATGGATGGAGGTGCATTTGTATACCAATTCATGGGTTATTGCCAATTGTTTGGGTGAAGGAACATGATTAGAAAATTGGTGACAAAGAGGTCTGGGAAAGAGGTGTGTGGACAGACCTTTCTGAGTGGGGAAAAAAACAGTGAAGATTTTTGCATCCCATGTGAATACTCAATAGAGGGTAACTTCAGCAGATAAAGATTTTAACCAAGTGGATAAGATGACCCATTGATCACTTTGTCCCACCACTCCTGTCATTGCCCAATGGACTCATGAAGAAAGGGAGTTTTATGGGTTCAGCACATGGATTTGCACTCATCAAAACAGTGAAAGGCACAGCCATTGCCAAGTGCCCAACTGGCCAACATCAGAGAACAACACTGATCTCCTATATGCACCTGAATGTGATCAGACAGCTACCTGACGGCATGTCGATTATACTGAACATCATGGAAAGTTCAATATTTTGTTCTTACAGGAATAGTTGTGTAGTTTTCTTATAGATTTGCCTCCTCTGCATGCATTGCTTCTGCCAAAAGTACCACTTTTGGATTTACAGAATGCCTTATCCAATGTCATGGTTTTCCACACAGTATTGCTTCTCATCAAGGAATCCACTGCACAGCAAATGAAGTGTGAGAATGGACACATACTCAAGGAATTCATGGGTCTTTCCATGTATCCCATCACTATGAAGCAGCTGAAGTAAAAAATGGTGGAATGGCATTTTGAAGACTCTATTTTGATGCCAACTGAGTAGTAATACTCCAGGCTGGGGCAGTATTCTTCAGGAGGCTGTATATGCTTTAAATCATGTCCAATCTATTGTGCTTTTTTCTTTAATAATCAGGATTCATGGGTCCAGGAATCAAGGGATGCGGATGAGTGGCACCACTCACTATTACCCCTAGAGATCCACTAGAAATATATTTACTTCCTGTCCCTGTGACCTTATGGCCAGCTAGTCTAGAAGTTATAGTTCCAAAAGGGGGGATGCTTCCACCAGGAAACACAACAATGATTCCATTGAACTGAATGTTAAGAGTGCTAAATGGTCACTTTGAGCTCCTCATGCCTCTGAATCAACAAGCAAAAAGAGGAATTACTGTACTAGCTGGAGTACAGCCTAATTACCAAGAGGAAATAGGACTACTACTACAAAATGGGTGTAAAAAACAGTTTGCCTAAATACAGAAGATTTCTTAGGATGTATCATAGTACACCATGTCCTGAGATTCAGAGCAATGGAAAACTGCAACAATTTAATCCAGGAGGGACTAGTAATATCTCAGAGACTTCAGGGATGAAGGTTTGGGTCACCCCACCAAGCAAAGAACCATGGCCAGTTGAGGTGTTTTCTGAGGGTAAAGGGAATATAGAATAGGTAGTGGAAGAAGGTACTTATAAATATGAGGTTCAACCACATGACCAGTTGCAGAAATGAAGACTGTAATGGTTATGGGTATTTCGTCCTTGCTTTGTTATAAATATGTTTGTATAAATATCTTTGCTTTCTTTCCTCTCATCCCCTTATCATATAATACAAATTGTATTAACTTTATTTCATAGTATTCAAGTTACAAGATATCAAGTTTAAGAGTGAATGTTACCCAAGGACTTGCATCCTTTTTTGGCTGAAGGGTTAGTGTGTTTCTGTTTGTACACAGGACAATTGAATTGTTATGCAAATGTATGAGCGTGTTATTGTCTTTAGAGCTAAAGTATCATTCAAGGAGATATGTGTGGAGTGCCAGGCTGACAAGGGGTGGCACTGTGATGACTAATTACATGTGTCAACTTGGGTAGGTCTTGGGGCCCAGATGTTCAGCAAGCACTGGCCTGATTTCTACTGTGAGGGTATTTCATGGATTTAAATCATTAGTCAGTTGTCTGTGTCTAGAGCTAATTATATCTACAGTCAACGAAAGACACTGCCTTCAGCAATGAGACGAATCTCCTCTTCTACTCAGTTTGAGGCCTTAAAGGAAGAACTGAGGATTTAAGCAGTCAGAAAGAATTTGTATCTCTACTACAGCCAGCCAGATTCTCCTGGGGAATTCATCACTTTCATCGGAGTTCCCACCTTGCAGCTTTCCTGCAGAGTTCATATCACCATCGAGTTCCCAATTTGTGGCCTGCCCTGCAGAATTGAGACTTGCCAATCCCCACAGTCATGTGAGCCAATTCCTATAATAAATCTTTTGGTATACATATATATATATATATATATATATATATATACTTACTATTCTGTTTTTCTGGAGACACCTGACAAATACATATAGTATAAAAAGGAAAGGAGGATGAGTAACATCAGTGAAAAGAAGGTACCAAGCCCCAACCCTCTACAGAAACACTGAAAAAATGAGCAAAACCTGTCACAATTATTGGAAATTTTGAAAATAATCAAAGATTTACAGCAAACAAATGAATCCTGAATTAAGACAAAAGCAACTAAAAACAGTAGAACATTACAGTGTTTTTACTTACCCTAGTCCCGCCCCCCTCCTTAAAGGGCTAAAGGAGACTGTGAACAAAGAGATAAAGAAACAATCTCTTTGGGGAGCTGTGAAAGAATTTCCTGATGCTGTTCCCTGTCCCTCCCTTATCCCCTCTTCAAGACAATTTGGAGGCGGACAACACTCCATTGGTAAACCCTGTCCTTGTTCCAGTTTGGGAAACTCTGCTCTACTTTAGCATTCTCCCTCTTCCTGAATTTGCCCTCCAGGCAAGCAGCTTGAGACCTGGAAAGCAGTGTAAGAAATAATTGAGGTGGGCACCTGGGAGAGGGAAAAAGTCTGTTCCCTGGGAAGGAGAGAGGGCATTCAAACTCCTGTAAACAGGGGAACTCCTAAAATACTAGCAAGCACAAACCCACAAGATACAGGCCCAGATAAGACACGAAGACCCTGTATTTTACGTTTGCATGGGGTGGACCTACCTGATAGGATGGCAGACACTCAAGAAAATCTCTGTCATATCACCAACCAGTTAAAGCTCAAAAGCACACATCTCAGGGAATAAAGCCCAGAGTTAACATTTTAAAATATTAAAATGAACTGTGTACAACAAAATATTACAAGACAAAGAAACAGGAAATGATGACCCATTTAAAGGAAGATGATAAAAATCCAGAAAATGTCAACCAAGAAGACCAGAATGTGGACATACCAGACAAAGACTTTGAAAAAATCATCTTTGATATGCTCAAGGACATGAAGGAAAATACAGAGAAAGAACTAACACAAATCAGGAAAATAATGAACAATATGAAAATCTCAATAAAGAAACAGAAATTTTGAAAAGGAACCAAATAGAACTACTGGAGTTGAAGATTATAAAACCAAAATGAAAAATTCCTAATTCTAATCAATAGCAGATTAGAGCTGGCAAAAGAAAGACTCAGCAAACTCAAAAGGAAGATAACTGAAATGAAACAGCCTAAGGAGCATAAAGAAAAAAAAATAAAAGCAAAGTAGTCTAAGAGCCCTCTGGGATACCATCAAGCATACTAATGTATGCAAAATAGGAGTGCCTGAAGGAGAAGAAAGAAAGGGGAAGAAGGGATGTTCAAAGAAGTAATAACAGAAAACTTCCCAAACCTAGCAAAAGACGTGAATCTACATATCCAAGAAAGTCACAAGAATATGAAACAGGATAAATGTGAAGAAAAATAAACCCCGTCACCTATTGATTAAACTATATAATGCGAAGGACAAGGAGAAAGTTCTGAAAGGTGTGAGAGAAAAACAATGTGTTATGCACAAAGGAGTCCCAATTAGATGGTGCCAATTTCCCATAAGAAACCATGGAAAGCAAGAAGTCAGTCATTTGAAATACTTAAAGTGATGAAAGAAAACTACCAACCAAGAACTTTAAATACAGTGAGATTCTTTTTTTCCAAAAATAAGGGAGAGATTAAGATTTTTCCAGATAAAACCTAAGGAAGTTCATCACCACTAGACCCACCCTACAAGCAATGGTAAAGGGAGTGCTTCAGACTGAAAGGAAAAGACACTAGGCAGTGGTTCAAAGGGGCTTAAAGAAATAAAGACCTTTGGTTGAGGTAAGCACTGGGCAATTATAAATGCCAATACTATTGTATTACATATTTTGGTATGTAATTCCACTTCTTACAAATGCATCACAAGTAATAATAAACTTATGTTTTTGGACATACTTTGTGTCTCTAGTGCACAAAGACATAATTGATAAGTACAAAAAAAGGTGGGGAGATGAAGGGTTATAGGAAAAGTGTAGGTGTATGCTATTGAAGTCAAGTTGATATCAAACCAAAATGCTGGTTATATATTTAGGATGTTAAATTTTAACTACATGGTAACTGTTTTAGTTTGTTAAAGCTGGCAGAATGTAATATACCAGAAACAGATTGGCTTTTAAAAAGGGAGTTTATTAAGTTGCAAGTTTACAATTCTAAAGCCATAAAAATGTCCAAGTTAAGGCAACAACAAGAGGTTACCTTCACTCAAAAAAGGCTGATGCCATCTAGAACACCTTTGTCAGCTGGGAAAGCACATGGCAATGTCTGCTAGCTTTCTCTCCTCATCTCATAAGGCTTCCCTCGGGGCATTTTCCTTCTGCACCTCCAAAGTTCTTGGGCTGCGTGGGCTCTGTTGGCAGTGAAGCTTTTTCCAAAATGGTTCCCTCTTAAAGGACTTCAGTAAGCAGCCCTACCTTGAATGGGTGGGGACAAATCTCCATGGAAATCACCTAATCAAAAGGTACCACCCACAACTGCGTAGGTCACATCTTCATGGAAACAATAAAAAAGATCCTACCCAGCAATACTGAATCAGGGTTAAAGAACATGGCTTTTCTAGGGTACACAACAGTTTCAAACCAGCACAGTAACTATAAGGAAAATATATGAAAAACATATATCCACATAGAAATGAGAAGGCACTTAATATGGTATAAAACACACACACAAAAATCAAATAAATATAAAAGAATTAACAAAAGAACTGAAGGATTAAAACTGTGTAAGACTTACAAAAACCAATTGCAAAATGACAGAAGAAAGCCCTGGATTATCAATAGTGACTTTCAATGTAAATTGATTAAACTGTCCAGTCAAAAGGCAGTTTGGTAGAATGGATTAAAAAAAAAGCATGACTCAACTATATGCTATCTGCAAGAGACTCAGCTGAAATTCAAAGGCATAAATAGTTTGAAAGGGAAAGGCTAGAAATATATATATATATACCTTGTGTAGTGGTATGCTGGTCTGAAATGATTTATGTACCCTAGAAAAGCCATGTTTTAATCCTAATCTCATTTTGTAAAGTCAGCCATTTCTTCTAATCCTTATTCAGTACTGTATGTTTGAAACTGTAATTAGATCATCACCCTGGAGATGTGACTCAATCCACCTAAACTGGATTAGGTGGAAAATGATTAGTTTACTGGAATCCTAGAAAAGAGGAAACATTTTGGAGAATGAGGAGATTCAGAGAGAGCAGAGAATGCTGCAGCACCACGAAACAGAGAATCCACCAGCCAGCGACTTTTGGAGATGAAGGAGAGAAAGCCAGCAGATGACACCAATGTTTGCCATGTGCCCTTCTAGCTGAGAGAGAAATCCTAACCATGTTTGCCATGTGCCTTCTCACTGAGAGAGAAACCCTGAACTTCATCACCCTTCTTGAATCAAGGTATCTTTCCATGGATGCCTTAGATTGGACATTTCTATAGACTTGCTTTGATTGGGACTTTTTTTGCATGGGCAGGCACCAGAAATCCAACCCGGGTCTCCAGTATGGCAGGCAAGAATTCTGCCTGCTGAGCCACCGTTGCACCGCCCCAGGATGGATCTTATACCTCTTGCTGGGGCCCTTTATAAAAGAATGAAATTTTGACAAAGAGAAAGAAAAGCCATGGAAACGAGGTAAAAGTAACAAAACCCACAAGAGAAGGGAGGGACCAAGAGGCACGACCACATACTTTGCCACGTGGCACAGGAACCCACTACCT
The DNA here is from genome assembly GCA_004026745.1 of Myrmecophaga tridactyla. Taxonomy (NCBI): domain Eukaryota; kingdom Metazoa; phylum Chordata; class Mammalia; order Pilosa; family Myrmecophagidae; genus Myrmecophaga; species Myrmecophaga tridactyla. The sequence continues at coordinate 28,360 of PVIY010026427.1, forward strand.
CAGGAAGCTGGTCTCCAGAAAGAAAGCATCACCTTGATCTGGACATTTGCACATTCTCTAACAACAAGTGAATAAATTCCCATTGTGCAAGCCAAACCATTTCATGATATATTGCTTTCAACAGTCTAGGGAAACAGGCAGTACTTGGGAACAGGCAAAAAAAACCCACCAACACAGCAGTTCCAGAGTCTGGGTGACCAGAATGACCTCTGTGTTCTATAAGGAAGACCTGGATGGAAAACTGGAGAAACTAGGACTGAGAAATTGGGGTGAGTGTACTCAGTCATGACCATCCCTAAAATCAGCCACTGCACAAAAGCCAGAACAGGCAGCAGAAAAATGCACACCCCTGTTTCAGAGAGGTGGTAATCGTCTCAGTCCCACAGCCTAGCATTCCCTTGCAGGAACCCAGGAGCCATGAGACTCATTTTAGCCACATACAGAAACCCTGCTGTGGTACCCCGTACCTATCCCCCCACCCCGGCCATCCCTGAGGCAGGCTGCTGCAGGTGCCTGAACTTGAGGGAGTCTGGTAGCACTGCCTTGGGAGTAGAGGGGAATGCAGAACAAAGCCAACCTGATAATTGGCCAGCAAGAGAGACACTCTGAGCCCCTGTGTACAAAGGGGCTCAGGACACTCATCGCATACATGAGCAGAGAGGCAAGGGCCAGGCAGCTGCGTTGCAGTGCCAGGTGCTCTCTCCCCACCCTTGAGGTGGTCTTGCTGGCCAGCGAAAGGAGAGCACTCCTGGACTGGCTGCTAGCTGGTGAAGTTGAAACTCCCAGACCCACAGTCCAGAGTCTTTCCACACAGGAATCTGGGAATCACCAAATGCTCTGCACCTACAAGCTGGATGGAGTCTTTGCCTGGTGCACAAGGGCCCATTCCCTACCCCTGGAGCCCATGGATTCCAGCATACTTGGGTGTCCGCTGCCTTGACATGATTTTTACCTAGTTTATACCTTGCTCAGTGGGCTGCCACAGCCAAAGAAAAGTGGGACTGTGGGGAAGAGGTGGCCCAAGAGCGCAATCTGCTGGGAAGATGGGGAAAGTGCAGACTGGCAAGCAGCTTCTCTGTCCAGCCTCCAACAGACTTCTGAATAGTCTGCACCACCTGAATTCAGTCCTGGCCTTGCTTTGGCTGGGAATTACTGACAAACCAAGTGCCAAAGGTGACTTTCAATGCAAACACAAGCAGCAACAAAATATTAGACGAGCAAGGGAAACCAACTTTCAAAATAATCTTATCAAGATAATCAAATGCCAAGAAACCAACAAAAAATTACAAAACATGAAGAAAGAAGACATGGACAAGCCAAACAATCAAATTAAAAAGCTAGAAGAGACAGATAATTTGGAGAAACTAATCAAAGATATTTAAACAAATTTCCTAAATAATTTCAATGGGTTGACTAAAGAGATAAAGGTTATCAAAAAATACACTAGAAGAGCATAAAGAAGAATTTGAAAGAATAAATAGAAAAATAGCAGATCTTATGGAAATGAAAGATATTGTAAGTCAAATTAAAAATATACTAGAGATACACAACAGCAGATTTGAGGAGGCAGAAGAAAGAATAAACAATCTAGAGGACAGAGCAGCTGAATTCAAATGTACAAAAGAAAAAAATGGTAAAAAAGACAGAAAATTTGAACTGGATCTTAAGGAAATGATGAATAAAACAAAGCACACAAATATAAGAATCATTGGTGTCCCAAAAGGAGAAGACTAAAGGACTTGGAAGATTATTTGAGCAGATAATCAAGGAAAACTTCCCAACCCTTATAAAAGATAGAAGTATGCAAATCAAAGAAGCCCAGTGAACTCTAAACAGAATGAATCCAAATAGACCCACTCTAGACACATATTATTCAGAAGATCAGATGCTGAAGAGGAGAGAGTCCTGAGAGTAGCAAGAGAAAAGCAATTCACCACGTACAAGTGAAGCCACATACGACTAAGTACTGACTACTCATCAGGCACCATGGAGGCCAGAAGGCAGTGATATGATATATTTAAGATTCTAAAAGAGAAAAATTGCTAGCCAAGAATCTCTATTCAGCAAAGCTGACTTTCAAAAGTGAGGGAGAGTTTAAAATTTTCACAGATAAAAAAAAATGCTGAGAGAATTTGTTAATAAGAGACCTGCCCTGCAAGAAATACTAAAGGGAGTTCTGTTGGCTGAAAAAAAAAGGACAGAGAGATCTAGAGGAAAGTGTAGAAATGATGACTGTAAGTAAGGGTAACTAAAAGGATAAAAAGAGAGAAAAATACTAGACCTTACAAATCAAAGCCAAGGAATGTAAGGGATGAAGTAAGGACAGCTTTTACAGTAATAACATTGAATGTTAATGGATTAAACTCCGCAATAAAAAGACACAGATTGGGAGAATGTATAAAAAATATGGCCCATCTATATGCTGTTTACAGGAGAATCATTTTAGACCCAAAGATACAAATAGGTTGAAAGTGAATGGATGGAAAAAAATATCCCACACAAGCAATAACCAAAAAAAAAAAAAAAAATCAGGACTAGCTATACTAATATCAGAGAAAATAGATTTTAAATGCAAGGATGTTATAAAAGACAAGGAAGGACACTATATATTAATAAAAGAGGTAATCCACCAAGAAGAAATAATCATAAATGTTTATGCACCCAATCAAGTTGCTTCAAAGTATAAGAGGCAAATACTGGCAAAAGTGATGGAAACAATAGGTGTTTCTACATTAATAATGGGAGACTTCACACTCCAATAGATAGAACAACTAGACAGAGGATCGACAAGAAAATAGTGACCCTAAATAATACGATAAATAAATTAGACCTAACAGTCATATATGGATCATTGCATCCCCTAACAGCAGATTTGTTTTCAAGTGCTCTTGGAACATTCTCCAAGTTAGATCATATGCTAGACCATGAAACAGGCCTTAATGATTTGTAAAAGATTGAAGTTATTCAAAGCACTTCTCTGATCACAGTGGAATTAAGTTGAAAATCAATAACCACTGAAGAACTAGAACTTTCACAAACATACAGACGTCAAACAATGCATTCTTAAACAATCAGTGGGTCACAGATGAAATTACACAAGAAATCAGTAAATATCTGGAGAACGGTGAAACTGAGAATACAGCATAACAAAACTTATGGGATGCAGTGAAGGCAGTGCTGAGAAGGAAATTTATAGCTTTAAACACCTATATTACAAAGGAAGAAAGAGCTAAAACCAAAGGCCTAACTGGCCGACTGAAGAAACTAGAGGAAGAGATGCAAACTAACCCTAAAGCAAGCAGAAGAGAAATAAAGACTGAAGTGGAAATAAATGAATTGGAGAAAAAAAATGATAAAGAGAATCAATAAAACCAAAAGTTGGTTCTTTGAAAAGATCAACAAGATTGACAAACCATTAGTTGGACTGAAAAAGTCAAAAAGAGAGAAGATGCAAATAAATAAAATCAGAAATGAAAGGGAGATCATTACCATTGATCCCAAATAAATAAAAAAGATCATAAGAGGATGCTACCTACCACTGATGTGCCGACAAACTAAGATGAAATGGACAATTTCTTAGAAACACAAGAACATCAGGGTACAAGATCAACACAGATTGGTTGTGTATAGAAAAGCAGCAGTGTTTCTATACACTAGTAGCGAATAATCAGAAGAAGAAATCAAGAAAAATTCCATTTACAATAGCAACTAAAAGAGTCAAATGTCTAGGAATAAATCTAACCAAGGGTATAAATGACTATAGAAAACTACAAAACATTGTTAAAAGAATTCAAAGACGATCTAAATAAATGGGAGGATGTCCCATGTGCATGGATTGGAAGGCTAAATATCGTTTAGATATCAATTCTACACAAAGCAGTTTACAAATTCAACACAATGCAAATAAAAATTCCAATGACTTTTGAAGAAATGGAAATGCCAATCATCAAATTTTTACAGAAGGTCAAGTGGCCCCAAAATATACAAAACCATCTTGAAAAACAACAACTCTATCCTAATCCTAAAGCTTATTACAAAGCCACAGTAACCAAAACAGCATGGCACTGGGAAAGGACAGACATATAAATCAATAAAATAGAATTGAGAGCTCAGAAATCAACCCTCACATTATGGCTAACAGATTTTTGAAGAGAAGACAAAGACCACTCAATTGTGAAAGAATCGTTTCTTCAACAAATAAACACCATTTGCAGAAAAAAAAAATGATGGTAGACCCCTACCTCCCACAATATACTAAAATTAACTCAAAAAGAATCATTTATTTATTTATTTATTTATTTATTTATTTATTTATTTATTTATTTATTTATTTATTTATTTATACCAGAACTATAAAGAATATAGAAAAGTATCTTCGGGAACTTGTATTAGGTACTGGTTTCTAAAACTTTACACCCAAGCAATAAGAGAAAAAATACATAAATGGGACTTCATCGAAATTAAAAACTTTTGTGCAAAGTACTTTGTCATGAAAACAAAATGACAATCTACGTAATGGGAGAGAATGTTTGGAAACCATGTACACAATAAAGGTTTAATATATAAAAAAATCCTTCAACTCAGCAACAAAACAGTCAAACAATCCAATTTAAAAATGGGCAAAATACTTGAATAAGACTGTCTCCAAAAAAGATATAAAAATAGCCAAAAAGCACATGAAAAGATGCTCAACATCATTAGCTATTAGTGAAAATGCAAATCAAGACCATGAGATACCTCTCACATCCAATAGAATGGATACTATTTAAAAAAAAAAAAAAGATTGCAAGTGTGGGAGAAGATATGGAGAAATAGGAATATTCATTCATTGTTGGTGGGAATGTAAAACAGTGCAATCTCTGCAGAAGACAGTTTGGCAGTTCCTAAGTCAGTTAAGTATAGAATTGCCATATGATCCTGTAATCTCACTTCTAGATATATACCCCAAAGAACTGAAAACAGGGACTCAAAAACATATTTGCCCACCAATGCTCAACATCATTAGCTATCTGTGAAATGGAAATCAAAACCACAATAAGATACCATTTCACATCCACTAGAATGGGTGCTATTAAGAAAACAAAAAAACAGAAAATTACTAGTGTTAGAGAAGATGTGGAAAAATAGGAACATTCATTCATTTTTGATGGGAATGGAAAATGATGCAGCTGCTGTGGATAGCAATTTGGTGGTTCCCTGGAAAGTTAAGTATAAAATTACCTTATGGACCCAGCAATCCTACTTCTAAGTATATATACAAAAGACTGGAAAGTAGGCATTAAAACAGATATTTGCACATCAATGTTCATAGCAGCATTATTCACAACTGGAAAAATATGGAAGCAACCCGAGTGTCCATCAACTGATGAATGGATAAATAAAATGTGGTATATACACACATGGAATGTTATCCAGCTGTAAAAAGGAATGAAGTTGTTACATGTCACAATATGGATGAACCTTGTTGACATCATGTTGACTGAAATAAGCCAGACACAAAAGGACAAATATTTCATGATCTCACTGATGTGGAATAATTAGAAAAAGCAAACTCAAGAGTCAGGATCTAGAATATAGGTTACCACAGGCTAGTAACCTATAGAGGTAGGGAATGGAGAGTTAATGTTTAAATTGTACAGTGTTTCTATTTGGGTTGATTGTAAAGTGTAGGGAATGGATACTGATAATGGTAGCACGACATTGTGAATAATTAACACACTGAATCATAAACATGAATTTGGTTAAAAGGGAAATTTAGGTTGTATATATAGTACTAGAATAAAAATGTTTAAAAAAAAAACACAGGGGCAGGCCACAGTGGCTCAGCAGGCAAGAATGCTTGCCTGCCATGCCAGAGAACCCGGGTTTGATTCCCAGTGCCTGCCCATGAAAAAAAAAAAAAGAAAGAAACACAGGACTCTACAACACAAACAGTGACCCCTATTTAAACGACAGACTATATTTAATAGTATACTTATAAAAATGTTCCTTCATGAACTGTAACAAATGTACCACACTTATGCAAGATGTTAATAATAGAGTGGTATATGGTGAGTCTGTATTTTATGCATGATTTTTCTGTAAATCTACAACTTCTCTAATAAAAGAAATACTTAAATAGGCAAAGGATTGAATAGACATATCTGCAGAGAAAATGTATTAATGACCAACAAGAACATGAAAAGACATTCAATATCATTAGTCTTTAGGGAAATGCAAATCAAAATTACAATGAAATAGCACTTCATTCCCACCTGGATGGTTAGAATTAAAAAAAGAAAAAATAGGAACATGAATGTTGGCAAGGATATGGAGAAACTGGGACCATTTCATTGCTGGTGGAAATATAAAATCGTTTGGTCACTGGGAAAAAACACTTTAGCAATTCCTCAGAAAGTTAAACATAGAATTACCATGTGGCCTGGCAATTCCACTCCTACATATAAACACCCCACCTGGAAACAGGTATTCGAACAAATACTTGTATACAAATGGTCACAGCACCAATATTCACAATAGCCAAAAGGTGGAAACAACCCAAATGTCCAGCGAAAAAAACAAATGTCCGTCTAAAATATAGTACACACAAGCAATATGTTCTAGGTTGCTAGCTGCCGGAATGTAATATACCAGAAATGGAATGGCTTTTAAAATGGGGAATTTAATGAGTTGCTAGTTTAAATTTCTAAGGCCAAGAAAATGTCCCAATTAAAACAAGTCTATAGAAATGTCCAATCAAAGGCATCCAGGGAAAGATACCTTGGTTCAAGAAGGCCGATGAAGTTCAGGGTCCCCCTCTCTCATCCGAGAAAGCACATGGTTTTCTCTCTCATCTGGAAAGGCACATGGCAAGCAAGACGTCATCTGCTAGCTTCTTCTCCTGGCTTCCTGTTTCATGAAGCTCCCCAGGGGGCGTTTTCCTTCTTCATCTCCAGAGGTCGTTGGCTCGTGGGCTCTCTGCTTTGTGGGGCTGCACCTTTCTCTGCTCTCTCTGAATCTCCCATTCTCCAAAATGTTTCCTCTTTTATAGGACTTCAGAAACTAATCAAGACC
>PVIY010026428.1:0-35413 GCA_004026745.1 Myrmecophaga tridactyla
TGATCATTCCGTTCTACATATATAATCAGTAATTCACAATATCCTCATATAGTTGCATATTCATCATCATGATCATTTCTTGAGATACTTGCATCTATTCAGAAAAAGAGATAAAAAGTAAACAGAAAAAAAATTCATACATACCATACCCTCATCCCTCCCCCTCACCAATCACCAGCATTTCACTCTAAATTTATCTTAACATTTGTTCCCCCTATTATTCATATTTATTCCATATGTTTTACTCATCTGTTGATAAGGTAGATAAAAGGAGCACAAGACACAAGGTTTTCACAATCACACAGTCACATTGTGAAAGCTGTATCATTATACAATCATCTTCAAGAAACGTGGCTACTGGAATACAGCTCCACATTTTCAGGCAGTTTCCTCCAGCCTCTCCACTACATCTTGACTAACAAGGTGATACCTATTTAATGCTTAAGAATAACCTTCAGGATAGATAACCTCTCAACTCTGTTTGGAATCTCTCAGCCGTTGGACACTTTATTTTGTCTCATTTTGCTCTTCCGCCTTTTTGGTCAAGAAGGTTTTCTCAATCCCCTGATGCTGAGTCTCAGCTCATTCTAGGGGTTTTTTCCACTCCCTTGATGCTGAGTCTCAGCTCATTCCAGGATTTCTGTCCCACGTTGCCAGGAAGGTCCACACCCCTGGGAGTCATGACCCATGTAGACGGGGAGGGTGGTGAGTTTGCTTGTTGTGTTGGCTGGAGAGAGAGGCCACATCTGAACAAACAAAAGAGGTTCTCGTGGGGGTGACTCTTAGGCCTAATTTTAAGTAGGCTTGACCTACCCTTTTTGGGGTTAAGTTTCATATGAACAAACCCCAAGATTGGGGGCTCAGCCTATTACTTTAGTCGAGAAGGTTTTCTCAGTCCCCTGATGCTGAGTCTCAGCTCATTCTAGGGGTTTTCTTAATCCCTTGTTGCTGAGTCTCAGCTCATTCCAGAATTTCTGTCCCACGTTGCCAGGAAGGTCCACACCCCTGGGAGTCCTGTCCCACATAGACAGGGGCAGGAAGTTTTTGAATGAAAATAAAAGTGGTCTAAAATTTGTACCCCTTAAAAATAACAATTTTAGTGTTTTGGTGTTTGATTTTGAAATTTTAAAACGTATAATCACACACACATATAGTTAGAATTTTGTTTTGTTTTATATTCTACCAAATGGAATCCAATGATTTTTAAAAATCTGCTTTACTTGCCAGTTACTATGGTCATCTTTCCATACCAGTATATATAGATATTTAGCATTTCTAGTGGTTGTATACTATTCTATTGTATGGATAAACCATATTTGATGTAGCCAGTTTTCTGTGGTTGAATATTTAAGTTGTTTTCTCTTTTTACTCTATTTTATAAGTATGCTACAATAAGCATCCTTCTACTTATACTTTCACACACTTATCTAATTATTTCTTCTAGGTATAAATTTTACTGGAAGTAAAACTTCCAGTCAGTAACTAAATTTTATAGTTTTAATTATTGATTGATGACTTAGTGTTCCAGATTGATTAAGTAGGATTTTAAATTTGGTTTTGGGTAGAGATCAGGTCCAACACAAATGGTGAGCCAAGAGTAGAAATGCATAAAACAAGATAGTTTTTATTATAGTTACTGGAAGGGGGGAGAAGGGTGTCACGAGGGGACAATGAGAAGCCCGAGTGGCTCAGGAGCTCAACCAGTAGTTGAGAAGACTACAAGCAGACAGAGAGGGACCCACGGGCTTGTGCTTTTATAGTGGTCCATAGGTGGTGGTTAGAAGTTTTCCTGTGCGAGTCAAGGATTGGTTAGCTTGAAGCAAATGCAGGCAGAAAGAAAGGGATTAGGGGTCCAAGGGTGGTAGGTATATGTAGTTTTCATTTGGGATCAGCTGTGGGTCTTAGGTGTGAGATGTGAGGGTGCTGCGGTGTGCATGGGAGGTAATGATTGGGTAGAGGTGACTGATGTACACTGGGGCCTGGGTGCAGAAATGGGTTAACATCTAGAGCAGAGGCCAAGAGCCCCTTGCAAGAAAAAGGCTACTGAGGCAGCATAAACATAATGGAGGCTCAGGGCAATCCATCCCTTGGTGCCTTGACATCATTTACAATCAGAATGGCAGCTGCCTGGTGGTTGGTATATTGATAGCTAGGGGCATTGCGTTGTTGAATCAACAGTGGAGATAATTATAAACCCAGGCACAAAGAATTGAAAGCCCTTGCATAACCATTCCCTCCATCCCTCTGGGTAGAGCCAGGAAAACAGGTCAGAGGTCTGTTTGAATTGAGGTATTTGTTGGGAAATCTGGATGAGGTTGTGAAAGATTTGAATGTCTTGAACTGTCTTTTATAAATTAGTTTTTACCTGTCTCAAATTGTTGATCGGCATACAGCAGGAGGTACCTGTTGTAGTGCATACTCCTCACTCTTTGGCCAGCAGTTAGTCTAAAGCCAGGCTGTGATCCATGACTGTTAGGGCTAAAGAGTTTAATTGTTCCTAGAGTAAACTAACTGTCTCATGGATGTTTTGTGTAACTTCCATTAAGGTGGCAGAGAGCTGGTTTGTTTCCAGTGTTTGATTTTTTTTGGCAAAGGATGGCCATTGCAGTAACAGCTCCAGTTGTGCTGGCAGTTGTAGCCAGGCTTGCAAAAAGAGGAATAAAGAAAGCTCTCTTTTCAACATGAGTAGGGAATGAGGAGGTGTCTGGGGGATATAGTGTTCTGGGAATGCTAAGGAATACTCTAATGCATTGAAAAGGCTCAGATCCATGTAGGGAGGCAGGTGAGAATAGTGGAAAATATATTTTAAGTGGGTGTTGAAGGTCTGGACCACAGTACATATCCAGTGAGTTGTATAAAGTCATGGGATTGTGATGAGCAAGGGTGAGACCTAGCTGCCGAGCTTGAGGGCAATTGATCAAATAAAGAAAATATGTGTTAGGTGGATGCGGTATCCTAGTTTTTAACCATAACCCTCCCAAATTAGGTCTTTTTGGGAGCCTTAAAGGGGCCCAAAGATGTTTGGCTGTGACTAACTTGAGAGTTTTGGTTTTAGGGTAGAACTGTTAGAAATTGTGTATGTTTGGGCACAGTTACCCAGGAGAGTGCGGGCATACCCAGTTAAAGTCAAGTATTCATTTTCTTTGCAGTTTGAATATAGGTATTGGTGGTGTCTCTGTGGACCCAGGAAGGGGACATTGTGGAGAAAACATGGAGTCCTTACTTGGGGCTCGTGTCTCTTTTGAGGGTAGATGACTTGGGAGGTTATTTGAAAAAAGGACATCAGAGGGTCAAGGGTAGAGGTCGGGATGCCAATTAAGGAGCAAAGTATGAGAGGAGCATTTAGTAAGAAGCACAGAAATGAGAGGTCAGGTAGGTACTAGTATAGCAAGCAGACCCCTTGCAGCAGGAGGGCCCCTCACCCCTCCTTGCACATTTAAAATACCTCTTCTTTAAAAATTCCCCAAATTCCTCTGAGCAGTCAGAAGTACACATAAACAGAATGCTTGCCCCAAGAATGGGTAAAACTGCATGTGGGCAAGATAAGACAAATTCCTGTAAAAAAAAAAAAAAAACCCCTCCCCTAACTGTCCATCTGCTTCTGTAAACCCAGCTTCATGCCCTTCCTGATTAAACCAGCCAATCGTTTACCTTGTCTTTAACATGTCATCCTGTCTATAAAAACTGATGTTAACCTTTTGTTCAGGGCTTAGACTTTCAGAGGCTACTTGGCTGAGCCCTATGGCCATGGATGAATAAAAACCTACTTCCTGAAACTTTGGAGCCTTGCCCTGATTTGTTTTGTTTCTGCATAACATTCCTGGAGGCTTGCAGTCTTGTCCCTGGTTTCGCACCATGCTATGAGGGGAGGCATGGGCGTGGAGTCGTGGTATCAGATTGGTTTTGTAAAGTTGTGTTTAGGAGGCAGAATTTTGCTAGCCAATAGGAAGTGGCACATTGTAGGATGGTTTGAAATCATGGAGAGAATGACTCACAGTTCTACAGGCAATACAGTAGGGATGAGGGATCTAGCCTTTAGCAGGCTATAGACCTAGCCTTAAGTTTAGGCTGTAATATTCCAAGGCTCATTTTTCCTTTGGTTAAGGTAGCGACTGGTAACTGTTAAAAAAGTTGTTGGTTTGTACAGGTTACTGTGATGCCCCAATATATCCCAGAGTAAATATTGAACTTCGCCATCTGGGGAATTCCTTATATTCTCACAAGCATTGGGGACAACCAAATCAATAGACTGAGCCCTTGATCTTGGGGCTCACCCCTATGAGACTTATTCCTGCAAAGGAGAAGCTAAGCCTACTTATAATTATGCCTGAGTCACCCCCCAGAGAACCCCTTTTGTTACGCAGATGTGTCTTCTCTCTCTAAGCCAACTTGGCAGGTGAGCTCACTGCGTTCCCCCCTACGTGGGACATAACTCCTTGGCAACATGGGACAGAATTCCTGGGATGTGCCAGGAGCTGGCATCATGGGATTGAGAAAGTCTTCTTGACCAAAACGGGGAAGAGATAAATGAGACAAAGTTTCAGTGGCTGAGAGATTTCAAACAGAGTCTAGAGATTATCCTGGAGGTTATTCTTATGCATTATATAGATACCCCTTTTTAGTTTATAGTGTATTGGAGTGGCTAGAGGGAAGTACCTGAAACTGTTGAGCTGTGTTCCAGTAGCCTTGATTATTGAAGATGATTGTATAACAATACAGCCTTTACAGTGTGACTGTGTGATTGTGAAAATGTTGTGTCTGATGCTCCTTTTATCCAGGGTATGGACAGATGAGTAAAAAAATAAGTATGAAAAATAAATAAATAATGGGGTGGAGATAAAGGGTATCAGGTATAAAGGTAATCAGGTAGATTGAAGTACTGGTAGTCAATGAAAGGGAGGGGTAAGGGGTATGGGATGTATGTTTTTTCTTTTTATTTTCTGTAGTAATGTAAATGTTCTAAAAATGATCATTGTGCTGAATACACAACTATGTGAAGATATTGTGAGCCATTGATTGTACACCAGTATGGACTGTATGTGTGTGAAGATTTTTCTATTAAAAAAAAAAAAAAGATAGTGCTGGAGCCCTTTGACCAGCTGGGATGGAGCAGTCTCTCAGGGTAAGGTCACCTTAATGATGAGCTCGTGGGTTGGGGTGGTGTTGTCTGAGATAAAGTCATCTCCAGTGTTGAGTTCATGGGTTAGAGCATGGAGAAGTACTCAGGGGGAAGGGGATGTCCTTCCCAAGTTGCATTCTGTAGTGGGTATTTTGTCTGCATTGGTGTTAAGTTGTTTTGGTAATGACCTACCACCAAGTTTAAGATGTTGCTGCAGGCTGAGGCCCTACTGCTGCATTGAAAAATGTTTAGAAGCTTCTTGGGGTCATCCAGGGAGCATGTAGCAAAGGTTTGGGCTGCAGTTAAGAAAGCTGGGGGGCATTCCATTCAAGAGAGCTTGGAGGTTTGGAACACAGAGGAAATCAAGCTATGTGGACATTTGTTCGATTTTATCTTGACATTTGAGGGCATCAGGGTTCTTGGTAGGGCATAGGGTCATCTAGGATCTAGTTGGTTGCAATTGGGGACCCAAATTCCCTCCTTCTAGGTTTGGGTAGTGGCATGAGGTGGATTAGATTTAATAAGAAAAGAGTCCATTGTTGCAAGCAGTGAAATAGTTGACTGATTTCTGGATTAGCTAGGCTTGGTGGCGTGCTGGGCACAGGTAGCTCAGGAGAGCTGCCCAGTATTGCTCTGCAAACCAATTGGCTGTGCAGGTAGGGGTGTTTTGGTATACTTGTTGCAGACCTGTGCTGGTGTGGTGAGGCCCATGGAATCTCCAAGTGGGGTGACTATTCTTGCAGCCCATAAAAAGGTCAAGAGCCAGAGCCACAGTGAACAAGAACATCGCACCATTTACAGTGCATGATTTTTTGGTATGGCTACTAGGATCACTACTGCTGGCGTTGTAGCGGTAGTCTTCCTCTTGAGGGTTTGAGATGTCCCTTTTCTTATGACCACTTCCACTTCTGGACCTTCTGTGCCCAGGTTTTGGGCTTTATATTGGTACCATGCTTATGTTGCCCCATAGATTGGTGTTAGAGAGGACATTATTTGTGAATCCGGCTGGCATCCACTAGCCATAATTTGGACTTACCTCTCCGTTGTGACCCACACTGTGCTGCTGTTTGGCCTGGGAGCAATTATTTCAACTTCCTGGAAGAAACTGGGAGTGTTAGGGTTCATTAGCCATTCCTTATAACCCATGAATACTGGCAGTGACTGTGGATTTTGTATGGGTTCTGGATATTCATGGTCAAGCAACATAGCCTCAGGTGGCTCAGAGTACTCTCTGTTTTTATGGGACCATAATTAATGATCCACCCTCAATTTGGCCACTATCTAAAATTGAAGTCAGTGGTGTTGGGGGATGGCTAATTAGTGAATGTGATCACAACAGCCATACCTCCAGTCTATTGACAAACCTGTGACTACTGAAAGGGAAGGTTTTGAAGGAGACATGTAGCTAGTGTGAGGGTATGATACCCCAAAGGTCTGGCTTAAGGAAGCAAGGACACCCATTTACATGTCCATTTACCTCCTGGAGTCTATAGAGAAGAGTATGAGGAGGCCATTGTGTCTTTCTATTAGACCTGTAGCCTCAGTGGCCATGCCAAGCTGCTGTTGATATGGGAGATGGAACTTCCAGAGGATGCCCTATTCTTTAGCCCAGGCCTGGACTGTCTGGGGCTGTGACGTGGGTACCCTGGTCCAAATCAGTAATTTGGGGAGGACTAAGGGGGACCAATATGCACTTGGAGTCCTGCAGTAGTTGTGTAGCTGTGACATGCCAGGAAAGATAGGCCAACAGGAGACCTGTGAAGGAATCAGTCATAGTTAAGGCATATTTAGTTGCGCTGGCAGAGGTTAGCAGGGGTCCAATGAAGTTGAGATACCAGTGTGAGTAAGGGTGATTGCCTCTGGGAACCTAACCCCACAGTTTGGTTTGTGCACAAATGGTGCAATTATCAGTGATAGGTTTGGTGAGGGACATAGGAATGGAGTGCCATGCCGGTAGGCACAGTCTGTTAGAGAGCTTGAACCCTGGTCCCAGAGGTTATATGGTCTCATTCATGAGGTGATAGGGAGCTTGGGGACCTGTGGAGAGACAGTGGAAATTGGCTTAGGGAGCCTGTCAGTGACGTGACTGAAGTGAATGTCTGGTGTATGTTGATTGGTACTGGCAGAAACATGGAATGCAAACATGGGAAGTTTGATTTTGGCTAGCTCCCTCAGGTTTGGTCCCCTCAGAGTGGTTTCTGTGAATGAAGATGTCATTTTGTTTCCATAAGCCCGATCACACCACCATGTCTATTAATCAGTAAAGATGGAGACCTCAGAAAGACTCTGGGATGGTACATCTGATATCTCCAAATGCACTATGATCAGTTCTGCTGGGTGTCCAGAGCCCTGCAGCCCATCCTGGATCAGTGAAGTGCCTGAGGCCAGGTATAAGCTGCAGCCCTCCAATGGGCTACATTTTGTATAATCCAGGTATTGCCATTGATGACATATACTAACTCTGTTTCTGTGACAGATAGTTGGTCCCAAGTGTGCCTCATTGAACTGGAGGGTCAGGCAGTCAGCCACTCCATTGAGCATAGGGGAAGCCATATCTTCCTGTAATTTGGAAAGGCCCCTAATACCAGGTTTTGCCCTGACAAAGGTTCCATTTTCCATTTAAGCAAGGAGGCCTCAGTGGCCATGCTGAGCTGCTGTTGGAAGATGTCTCTCATCTACTGCATGAGAGGAATCTGGGTGCACAGCAAAACAGACTAGTGGCCAGTCACTGCCTTGGTTTCTAAGAGAGCCCTATATGGATCTGTTGCTCCAGGGCAGTGGCTATGAAGGTATCCTGGGGCAGTTGCTTGGTCCAGAAACCAGGACTTGTCATGCTTTTTCTTGAGACTCCAGGATGCATAATCTGGGGTTGTGAGGGCCTCCACATATAAGTTTGACTCCAGGGGAGACAGGGGCAAAGCCTGTTTGACTACATGTAGACCCAAATTAAGGGCTGTCTCCTGGGCAAGGGCCCTACTGGAATGAGCAAGATTTACTGGTGATGGTATATAAAAGTCTTAGCAATAATTAATTGGGGAATGTGTTGATGTCAGAACATAAAGAGGCTCAGCAAGTGTGTCTACTTGAGTGTTTTGGGGGGCATTTAAATATGAGCACCTGAGGTTTAACGAGGGTGGAATTTCTCATCCTTGTATAGATTAGATAATGCCCCAAAATTCAATAGTAGGGGTAGAGCCCTGCACCTTAAGTGGCACTATGGCCCATCCCTTGTTTTGTAAATGCTGAGTGAGTAATATTAAGTGTTGATGTACTTTCTCTTCTGAGGGTCCCTTTAAAAGGATGTCATCTGTGTAGTTCCATTGATGGTAGTAGGTCAGGTGCAGAGACTGTAGGTCCTGGTGGCATAGGTTATGAACTCTGGCAGAACTTTTGAGGTGTACCTCATGGAGAGCCAGCTAAAAGCATATTGGGTGCCCTCAGATGTGAAGTCATACTGAAGCTGTGAAATTTTATTTGTGGGAATTGAGTAAAACATGCATTATTTTTTCTAGAAAGAAAGGCAGTCTCATGTTCTTTGGTAGTTACTTATGATTTTTCATTAATGATTGATAATTGTTCATACTTGCAGTGAATATCAAGTGCCCACAATGAATATGGCATCATATTACTAGTTGTTATTTCCAGAATGTTCCACTGGGTAAATCTGTAACTACAAGCTGTGAGAGTTGCTTTAAATTAAAGGATGGAAACAATATATGAAAATATTACTCCATAGGATTTGGAAGAAAAAGAATAAATATGCCTTTAAAATATGTAGTTTGTACTTTTGTTTTACACAGAATTTACCTTCTTGCATTATAATCGACTTTGTCTCTTCCCTTCTTTATGAGATCCTAACTGTCTAGGTCACCATTTTACTTCTGAGTAAGCAATAATAACAATAAAGTGAATTAGTGAATAAATGAAAAATTATATATATGTATATGGAGAAGTGTGACATTTATTTCCTAGGTTGTTTGTAGAACCATGGTGTGGTGACTTGGTACTATCACTGTACCCTAGAAAAGCATGTTCTTAAACTTAATCCATCCTTGTGGGTGTAAATCTATTGTAAATAGGACCTTGTGATGAGGTAACTTCAGTTAAGGTGTGGCTCAACTGAATCAGGATGGGTCTTACTTAATTCTATTACTGAAGACCTTATAGGGAGGGCCAGAGAGGGAGAGGAGCCAGAGTAAGCAGCCAGAAACTGAAAGTCAGCTAATCTTGAAGCCAGGAGAGGCTGCCATGTGCGTTGTCAAGGATTGCAGACAGCTAGCCCCAGAACACTAAATCTTCTGGGAAACAGCTTCTCCTTGATGACTCCTTGATTTTGGATTTTTCCTAGCTTCAAAACCACGAGCCAATACATTCCCATTGTTTAAGCCAACCCATTGCGTGGTATTTGCTTAATCAGCCAGGAAGCTAGAACACATAGCTACCAAGCTTTTTGGATATATGTTATTATGTTGCTAAAAATATGTTTTAATGCTATATAGGTTAAACCATCATTTTCAATTTATTTAATTAAACTCTTGCTACATCCATATAATTCCATTAAGAGGTAAACCATCAATCTGTTTCTACATTATGCAGCCTAATTGTAAATTTAGGGTTGGAACTGTACTTTGAGGCAACAGTCCAGTAGGAGTGTTTACTGGTTACTTTAGCCAATTTATAAATGAATAACTTAAGATCATAGGTTATCAGATAGGGTCATGAGTAAAGAGTACCTATAATGGATGGCAAGGTTCTTGCTATTCTTTAAGGATTGTTACCTTCTTCATGCTGATTCTTGTAAATTAGCACTGATATTTTCTGTATAGGTCCTTCACATTTCACCTTTCAATAGTAAAAGCTAAATAATCTTCATTACAACTACCAGATGATTAAAATGAATTACTTAGAAGCAGCAAGTTTTTGGACCTATTAGAAAGCATTTCTTAAGAAAAAAAAATCTTAAGCTTCTGGTGTCCATGAGGTATTTGATGGGTATTTTGTGCATAGGCAAACCCCTAATTAAGGTAAATTTTAATAGCAGTTTATTAATAATAAAACAAAGTATTAAAAAATTTAAATACATTCAATAATGCAACATAAATTTCTTTCTTCAGCAAGTCAGAAAAACTAGCAAGTGTTGGAAAACTGTCAGGGTCTTGTTGTATAAGTATTATAATCAAGCTGCCAAATCATCTACAGAACACTTGATAATTTGCCAGTGGCCACCAAAAGTCTATGAATCATATTTTGAAATTTTTTTTATTTAGAATGTTTAAAATAATGTCTGTGTTAATCCAAGTTATGTAGTAGAACTATCATCAGTGTCCAGAATGAGATGAAAGGATTCTTATGATAATTAGTTTGATCTACTTAATATTCTTTGTTATTGTACAAATGTCTTTGAAATGTTTGAAAATGATTAAATGTAAAGACATGATTTAATTTGTATATTTCTTGACCATTGCCTTACTTTATTATTTTTTTATTCATGATGTTAATCATTCTTTTCCTTTCTAAATGTTTTTTAATGCCCTTCCCAATCATGAGATTCTCTGATTTAGTGGATGGTAGGGTAGCATATAAATATTAAACTCCTGTATTTTGCAGTATACTCTTTATGGTGTAGATCCTGAGTCTCCAAGATTTTATTATATATTTATTAATTCATTTTTTTAACCTTTTATTTTGAAATGATTTCAAATTTACGTGGCAGTTGCAAAGATAATACAAACCCAATACAGAGAACTCCAGCATACCCCCACACTCTCAGATATCCAGATGCACTAATTTTAGCATTTTGTCACCTTTGCCATATCTATCTGTCTGTCTTTCCTTATTGCCTGTCCACTTGCCTTCCTTCCTTCTCTTTCTTTTTTTCTTTCTTTCTTTTCTTCATCTATTTCTTGAACATTTGAGAGCTGGTTGCACACATCATAATCCTTGCACACATAATACTTCCATGTACATTTAGTATGAACAAGGATATACACTTTTATAATCACCTTAAGTATAATTGTCAAGTTCAAGGAATTTAATATTGATAAAAAACTTGCAGTCTATATATAATTTTTTCTTATAGCCCAGTAAATATCCCTTTGAGCCTTTTCTCCTTCATTCTTGGATCCCCTCCAGTATCATGTATTGCATTTAATTGTCGTTATCTCTTTCTTCTTCATGTAATATTGGAAACATATATAGAAAATAAATCTTCCGATTTCAACCCCCTCCCACCTATACCATTCACATTCACAAGGTTGCAATACCCTTACCACCAACTATTACTAGAACTTTCCCTTCACCCCAAACAGAAACCCTGTAGTCATTTTGCCTAACTCCCTATTACTCCTGCCTTCACCCCAGTAATCTGTAGTCTTCTTTCTGTCTCTGAGTTTGCATATTCTGATATTTTCTTTGTGGTTACCATGGGGTTTAAATTTAACATCCTAAATCTATAACAATATTGTTTGTTATGTTACCAACTTAACTTCAGTAATATATACAAACTGTGTTTCTGTAACCCCATTTCCTTTTCCATCTTTATGTAGTTCTTGTCACAAATGACTTGTTTATACATTATGAGTCCCAAACTACTGATTTTCCATTACTTTCTATGCATTTACCTTTTAGAACTTGTAGAAAGTAAAAAGATGGAGTAACCAAGAAAAATACAATAGTACTGTTATTTGTATTTACCCATATAATTATCTTTATCAGAGATCTTTATTTTTTTCATATGGCTCCAGTAAATTATCTAGTGTCCCTTCCTTTCAACCTGCAGAATTCCCTTTAGCATTTCTTATAGAGCCAATCTAGTGATAAAGAATTCTGTCAGTTTTCATTAATCTGAGAATGCTTTATTTTTTCCCTCATTTTTGAAAGAATGTTTTTAGCAGATATAGAATTCTTGGTTGGCATTTGTTTTGTTTTGTTTTTTTTGCTTTTAACACTTTACATATGTGGGAAGCTATTGCATTCTTTTTTCTTTTTTGAAGATACTTTCCACATTTTGTTTACATTTTGAGACTAAAATCACATATCCATATACCTATTTCTTTTAGTTGGTTTCACTTAAACTTAAATGCATGATTTGTTAAACAAATACTATAAACAGATATTTACCATGTCTGTTATAAGTAACGTACATGGAATGGCTTTTAACAGAAATTCATTGACACTCCCCACCTCTTTTTATTATAAAAACAGGAATCAAAACAATCCTGAATGTGTTTTTGATACTATTAGTAGTCAGCACCCAGAATACTTAAAAAATTAACACAATTTATAATATTCATTGTACCTGCTACTTTATTTTTATTTTTTTTAACATAACATATAAACACGAACATTCTTACTATATGATCATTCCATTCTTGGTATATAATGAATAATTCACAATATCATCACATAGTTGTATATTTATCACCATGATCATTTCTTAGAACATTTGCATCAATTCAGAAAAAGAAATTTAAAAAAAAAGAAAAAAACTCATACATATCATACCCCTTACCCCTCGCTTTCATTGATTGCTTGTATTTCCATTTACCCAATATATTTTAGCCTTTGTTTCCCCTATTTTTTTCTATACCCCTTATCACTCCCTTTCATTGATCACTAGCATTTCAGTCTACTAAATTTATTTTTACATTTTGTACCTGCTACTTTAAACAATTTAACCTGCAATTCTTTCACTAAGCAAGTGGGTAAAGCATGCCATTTATGTTTTTCCTTCTTGAAATTAGTTTTTAGACACACATATTTTTCCACAGCAGTCTGGCGCTTCTTGCCATGTTTTCATCTTGCAAACCTGAATTCTACCTTGAATACTCCAGTTTTGTGCTTAAATGACAGTGCCTTGAGAAGAGAAAGAATTGTGCTGCAGTTTTCCTCCTTTTACCTAAAACATAATGGGTGTAAACATATTAAATATATTCTTACAAATTTCCAGGTGATGTTTACCAGCTGGAATTCTTTTACTTAATGTGTGGGTATTCTGCATTGGGATACTTAATCAGGACATTAACATGAGTAGAAGTTTGTTGATTTAAGACAAGTTTGAAATAAACTAAAACTAATTGTATATTTGTCCTTTTGGTGGCTGAGGAAGCTTCGTATTTTCTTTGGACATGATTAAACATCTTAGTTCTTGAAGTACACCTTTAATGCTATATGAATTTTGCCATTTTACTGACACTGATATGCTCTGTGCATCCACCATTCCACTGTAATTATTTATACCATTCATATTAATTTTTGTTACAAATCTCACTAATGAAGGAGCTATTTAGGTCCACATTCTACTTTCAGGGTAAATATTCTGTTTTCGTAATTTGTCCTCGGTGGCCTGTCCACCTTGTAAGTGTCATATCTTCATCATCTTCCAGGCCCCAGCTAACAGTACCATTGCCTACTCCTTTTTGCCCTTCTTCAAGTTCTTCCAACAAGCGAAAATATAAGAATTTGAACTCCTGTGGAGACGGCCATCTTCTCCTATAGCCCCTATTGCCCTCTTTCAATAATGGAAAGCCACTGCCTTCTTGTCAACATGGGTTTCCCATGAAAAATCAGTGCTTAATCTTATTGAGGCTCCCCTGTATGTGACCTGTTGCTTCTCTCTTGTGGCTTTCAGAATTCTCTTTTATCTTTGGCATTTGACAGTTTGATTATAACATGGTGCAGTGTGGGTCAATTTGGGTTTATCCAGTTTGGAGTTCGTTGAGTATCTTAGATGTATATATTCAGGACTTTGATTAAACTTGGGAAGTTTTCAGCCATTATTTCTTTGAATATTCTCTCCGCTGCTTTCTCTCTTTCTTCTACTTCTGGGACTCCCATACTGTGTATGTATATTGGTAAGTTTGATGGTGTCCCACAGGTTCCTCAGGCTCTGTTCACTTTCATTCATTCTTTCCTTTTTCCTGCTCTGCTGACTGGATGACTTCAATTATATTATTTTCAAGTTTGCTGAGTCTTTCTTTTCCCCACTCCAATCTGGTGTTGAACCCTTTTAGGGAATCTTTAATTTCTATTATTGTGGTCTTCAGCTCTGTTTAAAAGTTCCTTTTAATAATTTCCATCTCTCTGTTAATATTCTCTTTGTGTCCTCTCATTTTCCTTTAGTTCTTTGTCCACGATTCCCTTTAGTTCTTTGCACATATTTAGGACCATTTTTTAAAAATGTCTGAAATGCTTAAGGTGAACTGCCTCACTGATGATTATTAATGTTTTAACCTTCTCCTTTGCCTGAGCCATGCTTCTGTCTTTTGCATGTTTTGTAATCTTTTGTTGAAATGTGGACGTTTTGATACTTTAATATGTTATTGCTGGAATTTAGATTCGGTGGTGATGTTCCTTAAGTTTATATCCAGACTTATGACAGAGCTTCCCTTGAATGCCAGGAGCTAATATCATCAACAACAACAAGGAAATAAATTAAGGAAAATACCTTTCCCAGTCATTGCAGATCTCCTTCAAAACTTATCCATATAATGAATTTAGAAAATAGCTCCAGGCCAAAAAATAGGAGCCTCCCTGGTCCTTTTTGCACATGTGTCTTTTCTTGGACATACTCATTTGACTTCAGGAATTCCTATTAACATGGTTCCAAATGTTCCCTCTTCCCTAGGAAGTAGTTTACATAAGTCTTGAGAACAGCACTGTATGTTCTACAGTCAGCATTCCCTTGCCCCAGATACCCGCTTGACTGCTCTCCTACAGTGTTTTGTAAGAAAGCTCTGTGAGCTGCCTTAGACACTTCACTGCAAGTTCTGTGATGGTGTGTTCCTCAGGCCACCATCACACAGACTAGGTCACACTTACATGCTGCCAGTTTGTACAGGAAGATTACTTTGCTCCCTTTGGAACTGGGACCACGGATCTACACTGGGAGGACGGGCTGGCTCCATGCTGAGCCTGTGAGGGGTGGGTGAGGGGCCAACACAGGCACCAAAGATCCTTTTTGTTTTTTTAAAGAGAAATTGTAGGTTTACAGAAAAATCATGCATAAAACACAGAGTTCCCATATATCACCCTATTATAAATAGCTTACCTTAGTGGGGTACATTTGTTATAATTCATGTGAGAACATTTTTTATAATTGTAATATTAACTATAGGCATTAGTTTATATTATATAAATATATATATATTTGTTAATAATAATATATATTAATAATAATAGTAATATAATGTATATGTATTATTAACATCATTTATAATAGGTTTCACTGTATTGTATGGTCCTATGTTTTATCTTTTAATTTTCATTCTAGTAACATATGTATGACTTATAGTTTCTCCTTTTAACCACATTCACATATATGATCCAGTGCTGTTAGTACACCCACATTAATGTGCGATCTTCACCAAAATCCATTTCCAAAGCTTTACAATCAACCTAAATAGGAATCCTGTACAAATTGGGCATTAAATGGGCATAATTCCCATTTCCTACCCTCAGTCCTGATTATCTGTATTCTAGATTCTACTCTATGAGTTTGCTTATTCTAATTATTTCATATCATTGAGATCATACAATATTTGTCCTTTTATGTCTGGCTTATTTCAGTCAGCCTAATGTCTTCAAGGTTCAGTGATGTTGTTACATATATCAGGACTCCTTTCCTTTTTATGGCTGAATAATATTCCATTGTATGTATATACCAAATTTTGTTTATCCATTATTTGGTTGATGGACACTTGGGTTGCTTCCATCGTTTGGCAGTTGTGAATAATGTTGGTGTGCAAATAGACCCATTTGTTTTTAGTACTTGTATATGAAATCATTTGATTATATTGCTTATAACATAGAAATAGTAACCATTTATTTATTTGCTTAATATGTAGTCTTTTCTTTTCCTGTTTATTACGTTTTACCTACATTATTAGAGAAGTTTCCAGTTTGTTTCGGGTGGTCATTTGTTTTGAGTTAAAGCTAAAAAAAGTTATAATTTCCAAATACGTATGATAAATATCATATTCAGAAATATTTTCTAAAGAGCATTTAAATCTTGATCATTGTCATTTCTGGAGAATTAGTCTCGATAACTTAAAGGTAATTTTCCATGAGACCCGTTTTAAAATAGTATTAAGTCAGTGAAAATATTTCATAAAGACATATGTCTTATATTTTATATAATGGAAGCTGGGCATGTGTACAAATGATAACCTTATGGATATTAGTGTAAAGCACCCTAGAACTAAGACAATTGAGAAAAGCCAGGAAATTAAGAATACAAACTAATATGACATTTATTCTCAAATTCTATTATCAAGTGATAAGAGCAATTACCAGTTTTTTGTTTGTTGTTAAAGAATGTTGATTTACTTGGAATATAATAGAAATCATTGGAGTTCTGTTAACCATATTAATTATCTGGAAAAATTATCTCACTTGTTTTTGTGGAACAGGTTAATATATTTAGTAATAAATGTGTATTTGTCAATTTTTTCATCTTTTAAAATCTATTTTATTACCTAGTGTATATGATATCTATATTCACAAAAAATTAGGAACAGGAAACATTTGGAATTTTGGATAAAATATCTGCTCATGTACTTTATTTCTGCTCTCTCTCTTTTTATCTAAAAATTATTTCCCAATATTAATTTAAGCATTTGTGTTATATTTCTAGAATTTGAATCTTTCTAAATGTTCATTGTTTTTAAGATTTTAGAAGATGATCTTCTTTAACAGTGCTGTGTTCATGATTTTAAGAGAAACTAAAGTTAGAAAAAACATAGCTTTATGAAGTTTTTTGAGAAATGTTATAAATAATAACAATCATTTTATCAATAAGTGTTTTTTTTTAATGCCCTTAATGCCAGAGAGTAGATGAGATGATGATGTTCTTACTTTTATATGTAGAAATGAATGACTGTGTTTCAGGGAAAAACTACAATATATAGCATTTATTTATTTATTTATTTATTAAAAAAATTTAGCAACAAATGAACAAAAACATTCTTAACATATGATCATTCACAATATCATCACCTAGTTGCATATTCATCATCATGATCATTTCTCAGAACATTTGTATCAATTCAGAAAAAGAAATAAAAAGACAACAGAATGAGAAATAAAACAAAAACAGAAAAAAAAAAGATTGTACATACCATACCCCTTACCACTCCCTTTCATTGATCACTAGCATTTCAAACTAAATTTATTTTAACATTTGTTCCCCCTATTATTTATTTTTATTCCATATGTTCTATTCATCTGTTGACAAGGTAGATAAAAGGAGCATCAGACACAAGGTTTTCACATTCACAGAGTCACATTGTGAAAGCTATATCATTATTCAATCATTATCAAGAAACATGGCTACTGGAACACAGCTCTACATTTTCAGGCAGTTCCCTCCAGCCTCTCTATTATATTATAAGGAATATTTTAAAAGAGTTATTAGAAAAGTCTTTATGTTTTATGGGCTTAGAACTACAGTAAATTTTAGCCTATTCAGTTTATTCAACGTAGTAAATAAACTTCAAAGAAGTTTGAGCGGTATACATTTATTTTAAGTTTTAAGCCTTATCTTTGAACTAATGTAGTATTTACTGAGAAATAAAAAAAGGACATGTAAGAAACAGAACAAATTGTAATTCAGAATATTGTAAATGTGTAGGAATGGTTTCCTAAGTAGCGTGGAGAGGTAATGTGGTTCAAGAGAAAAAGCACAGGCTTTGGCTATCAGAGGAAATTGGTTTTAATCCCAGTTCTTCTACCTGCTATGTGACATTGGGCACTCAACTTCTCTTATCTTCAGTTTTCTCATCTGTAAAATGAAGATACCTTATTTCATCAAAGATAGTCATATATTCATTTTTAATATTTTTGAAATCTGACGTCTTTAAATTGATGGTGTATTATATTTAATTGGCTGTGTTTTTCCTTAGCATTACAGAAAATAATATTACTTCTTATAACTGATAGTGTCTTAGATTAAATAGAATGCAAATTAATAGTGCTAGCTTTATAGAATGGTTTTGAAGATACAATTGGATAACACATATAAACTATATAGCATGTGGAATATGCTACCTGAGAATTGGTTTCCTTTCCCTTTTTCTTTTGATAGAATTAGTATGTTAGTTTTTATTGTTGTTTGGTTTGGGGGTTTGTTATTGTTTTATTAGGAAAATGAGAAGTTGAAAGCTACTAATTAAAGACACTGGTCTAATACTATAAGTCCCTACCTCAAAATATCTTGTATCTATATTGTTGTGAAATTTTCACCTTGAGGAAATGGCCATATTTTGGCTGATAATTAACTAATACATATATAGTGTCAGCTTTGTGCTAGGCACCGTTCTGTTTTACGTATGTATTTTACATCCTTAAAATAACCAAATGAGATCGATTATTGTTATTCCCATTTTTATAGATGAAGAAACTGAAGTGTAAAGTTTGGTTAATTTGTCCAAATACCTACAGCTAGCCCAACAAACAAACAAACAAACAAACTAGTAAGACAGAGTCTAAAAAAAGGAAGCACATGGATGCAAGAACCCTACCCCCCCTTTCTTGCATATATTAGTCTGATAACATTTAGAATAATTACTTTTTCAGATAGAAAAGGATGTTTCGCAAGGTTTTAAATCTGAAACCTGCAACTGACTAATGTGGAACCTGAATCAAGTGATAAAGATTTAGCCAACAGCTTATCCTTTCTTCTTTGAGTGAAGGAGCGTTTCAGTGTTTCGAATAATATAGTCTGAGGCAATATAAGAATTGGCAAATTTTATCCTGTTGGCTGCCAAATTGGAGTCTCTTTTTTTAACTGCTGATGCAACATAAAAATAGCTTAATGGATTTTGAGTAGGGAGAACTCTATGAGAGATATGTCATCAGAATAGAAATCAAGAGGGTGTAGTAGCCAAAGTTTACTCCCTCTAGTAGATGAAATGAATGGAGAGGAAAACTAATGGATCTTTGGCAGCTTTATTCTGAATTCAATTTGATAATGGCAGATTATTTTAAAATATTATTTCTGTCAAAAATACCCCCCCCCCCCCAAAAAAGAAGGTTGTCACCAACATTCTAAAGTGTTTATTTGTGCAATTGCTTAAGAAAGAGGAATCATCCCCAGGAAGAAGTCAGGTTTTACAGTCCATTTTTTTTCCTAAAGATTTTAATAAAAAATATTTTATGCTGTATGCACCAAAGTATTCATCGTGTCTGTTTATGAGTGAAAAATTAAAAATAAACTAAATATACCACTGGTTAAGTAAATTGGGATATATTGGTTGGATAATGGTTAAGTAAATTAGGGTATATTACTGCATGGACTATTATGCTGGATTTAAAAATAATGTCTGTGGGACTTCTGCTTCTGGGCATGATGGAGTAACGTACTGTATGTACTGTTTTATCTAAAACAACAAGAGAACCAGACAAAATTGATGAAAGAATAATTTTCAGACATTGTACTACAAGTAGTGTCAGACTATGGGAGAAAGGAAACAAACAAACTGAGTCTAAAATTGTCTTGGCTTACTGCCTAGAAGCCATTTCTAGGCTGCAGTGCAGGAAAGGAGAACCCAAAAGATCTTGGCAGTCTCATTGAGTTGAGGAGATACACATACTTGTACATGAATGTTCATAGCACGATTATCACATTATTTAAGGCATAATTGATAGCTAAGAGAGGAGAGAAAATGGAATAATGTAAAAGCTTATTTAAAACCATAGAAGGCAGAAAAGGGGGAAAATAAACAAGTGCAATGAATAGAAAACAGTGACAAACATGACAGACATTAACTCTATCAATTAAAATATATAAATATGGGTGGTATAAATACACCAATAAAAGACAGAGATTGTCACAATAGTAGAATACAAAATCCGTCTATGTATTGGCTATAAAAGACTTACTTTAAATATAAAGATACAGATGAATTAAATGTAAATGAATTGAAAAAGATATGCTATGCTAACAATAATCAAAAGAAAGCTGGAGGGTGGTGCAACGGTGACTTAGTGGCAGAATTCTTGCCTGCCATGCCAGAGACCTGGGTTTAATTCCCAGTGCCTGCTCATGCTGGAAAAAAAAAGAAAGCTGGAGTAGCTGTATTAATTTCAGACAAAGCAGACTTCAGAACAAGGAATGTTATGAGGGATAAAAAGGGGGAATTTTGTGATGATAAAGGGTCCAGTTCTCCAAGAAGACATAACAGTCCTTAACTTGTATGCACTTAATAGCATGGTGTCAAAAGACACAAAGCAAGACTGGATAGAACTGCAAGGAGAAATAAACAAATCCACTATTATATTCAAATATTTCATCATCATCTGTTAGTAATTAGGTTGCAGAACAACGAATATTCCCAGGGATAAAGAGAGATATTCAGTTATAAATCAATTCATTAGAAGGACATGATAATCCTAAATAGGTCCACATCAGAATGCACACGGTAAAAATTGAACTGAATGGAGAACTGGACAGTTCCATGGTTATCGTTTGAGATTTCAGTATTACTTGCTCAGTAATTGGTAGAACAAATTGCTAGAAAATCAGTAAGGATATGAAGACTTGAACCACACTGTCAACCAGCTTGATGCTGTTGACATTTATTTATAAAACATTTTACCTACCATCATAATATACATTCTTTTCAAGCTCACAGGGATAATGAATTGAGATAGACTATATTCTGTGCCATAAAACAACTCTCAATAAATTTAGAAGCATGAAGTTATAAAAATATGTTCTGTGGTTGAAACAGACTAGAAATCAGTAACAGAAAGAGACCTTGAAAATCCCCAAAGGAGATATCTCCCCAAAATAGGAAATATTTTTAACTGAATCCAATGAAAATATAATATGAAAATTTGTGGGATACACCTAATGCACTGCTTAGAGGGAAATTTACAGCAAAATGAAGACTCTTACCATATTGATTTATTTTCAGATTTTGAATCAACCTTGCATTCTGAGTTAAACTGTACGAGGTGGTGATGTATTACTATTTTTATGTACTACTAAATAAGATTTACTTTGCTATAAAAGAAGAAAGTTCTCAAATTAGTAATCTATGTTTCTGTCTTAAGGAAGTGATAAACAAAGAGTAAATTAAATTGAATGTAAGCACAAGAAAGGAAATAATAAAGATAAGAGCAGAAATCAAGGAAATAGAAAACAGAAAAAACAATAGAGAAAATCAGTAAAACCAGAAGGTGGTTCTTTGAGATGATAAAATGTATAACCCTCCAGCTATATCGATAAAGGAAAAGAGAGAGAGAAAGAGACAGAGAAACTAAACATTACTAAATATCAGGAATGAAAGAATGAACTTCTCCACGGATCTGTAGGCACTAAAAGGATTATACTGACATACTATGAAGAACTTTATGCCAGTATGTTAATGAATGCATAAATTTCTTGGAAGATGCAAACAAGTATCACTCAAGAAGAAGTAGAGAACATGGACAGTTTTAAACAATTAAAGCAATTTAGTTTGTAGTTAAAAATGTTCCTACAATGAAGGCTCCAGGCCCAGATGACTTCACCAGTGAGTTATGGCTTCACTGGTGAATTCTTTTCAAGGTTTAAGAAATAAATGTACAGTGTTTAAGAAAGAAATAATACCATTTATTTACAAATTATTCTAGAAAATAGAATAGAAAAAAAGGAACATGTCCTAACTCATATGATAAAGCCAGAATTACCCTAATGTCAAAAACTACACAAAAACATTGCAAGAAAAGAAAACTTAAGACCAATATCTTTCATGAACAGAGCCACAGAACTCCTTAACAACAAGTGGTAAGCAAATTGAATCTAGGAATGTATTAAAAAGATGATACAGATTGACCAAGTGGAATTTATCCTTGGAATGTAAAATAGGTTTAACATTTGAAAATCACTCAATGTGATTCATTATATTAACAGACTAAAAGAAAAACCATATAATCATCTCAATAGAAGCAAAAAAATCAGTTGACAAAATTCAACTCCCATTCAAAATGAAAACTTGGTAGATTTGGAGTAAATGGAAACTTCTTCCAGGTGTTAAAGAGCATCTATGAAATATAGGTAACTTCATACTTAATAGTGAAAGACTGAGTGCCTTCTTCATAAGATTGGAAATTGAGCCAGGGATATCCATTCTTATCGTTTCCATACAGTATTTTACTGCAGGCCTTGGGAAGTGCAGTCAGACAAGAAAAAAAATTAAAACTTATTTGTAGATGACATGAATTATCTATGTAGAAAATCTTAAGGAATGTGTAAAAGTTACTAGAATTAATAAGTGAATTCAACAAGGTGGCAGGATACAAGGTGAATATACAGAAATCAGAAGGATTCCTATATACTAATAATAATTGGAAATTGAAAAAATTTTAA
This sequence comes from Myrmecophaga tridactyla, assembly GCA_004026745.1. Classification (NCBI taxonomy): domain Eukaryota; kingdom Metazoa; phylum Chordata; class Mammalia; order Pilosa; family Myrmecophagidae; genus Myrmecophaga; species Myrmecophaga tridactyla. The sequence goes on from PVIY010026428.1 coordinate 22,470, forward strand.
ATATCATTTGTAATAGTATAAAAATTTGAATTACATAGGAATGCATTTAACAACATATTTGCGATACCTGGATACTGAAAACTATGGAAATCTAAATAAAGAGAGTTATAGCATGATTATGAATCAAAAAGCCCAGTATTGTGGAAGCTATCAGGTTTCCCAGAATTAAGTTTGGATTTAACCCAAAACCTATCAAATCTAAGGATTTTTTTCTGAAATTGGCAAGCTGATTTTAAACTTGATATTAAGAAAAAGAATAGCTAACAAAAAAACAAAAAGAATAGCTAACACAATTTTGAGTAAAAACAAAGTTGAAGGACTGGTTTTAAGACTTACGAAACTGCTGTAATTAAGACTGTGAGATTGGCCTAATTATAGGCTTGTAGTTCAGTGGAAGAGAATAGAGTCCAGAAATATACACACACAGGTACATATTCAACTGATTTTCAGTAAAAGTGCTAAGGTAATTCAACGGAGAATAAAGGTGTTTTCTACAGGTGGTGTTGGAGCAATTGGCTATCCATATGAAAAAAAAGAACCCTACTTTTTACCTCAGACTATGTACAAAACATAACTTGAAATGGATCAGAGACCTAAATGTTAAAACTAAAATTACAAAATGTTTAAGAAAACATAGAAAATTTTTACATCTGTAGGTTAGGATATAAGACACAAAAAAGCATGGATCATTTTTAAAAACCAGTGCATAGGATTTCATCAAATGAGAAATTTTTGTTCTTCAAAACACACTGTAAGAAAATATAAAGGTAAGCTATAAAATGCCAAACATTTATTTGACAAAGTGAAGAACACTTATAACTCAATGCGACAGACAGCCTGACTTTAAAAACAAGGTAAAGGATTTGAACAGACACTTCATCAAAGAATTGCCTAAGAGAGAGTATATCATCTGTTCTAGTTTGCTAGTTGCTGGAATGCAATATACCAGAATCAGAATGGCTTTTAAAAAAGGGGAATTTAAAAATTTGCTGATTTATAGTTCTAAGGCCAAGAAAATGTCCTATTAAAACAAGTCTATAGAAATGTCCAATCAAAGGCATCCATCCAGGGAAAGATACCTTGGTTCAAGAAGGCCCATGAAGTTCACTGTCTCTCTCTCAAGTGAGAAGGCACATGGTGAACACAGTCATGGTTTCTCTCTCATCTGGAAGGGCACGTGGCGAACACGGCATCATCTGCTAGATTTCTCTCCTGGCTTCTGGTTTCATGAAGCTCCCCGGGAGGCGTTTTCCTTCTTCATCTCTAAAGGTCGGTGGCTCACGGACTCTCTGCTTTGTGGATATGTTGTTCTTCTCTGCTCTCTCTGAATCTCCTTCATTCTCCAAAATGTTTCCTCTTCTGTAGGACTTCAGAAACTTATCAAGACCCACCCAAATGGGTGCAGACATGTCATCACCTAATCCAGTTTAACAACCACTCTTGAGTAAATCACATCTCCAGAGAAACGATCTGACTATAGCTTCAAACATACAGTATTGAATAGGGATTATTCTGCCTTTATGAAATGGGATTTTGATTAAAACATGGCTTTTCTAGGACATACATCCCTTCAAACCAGCATATCATCCTAACATTCCAAGCCTAAGAATGACAAATAAGCACCTGAAAAGATGTGCAATATCATTAATCATTAGGAAAGTGTAAATAAGAGCAATAACAGCATGAGATACCATTAAATAAATGTTAGATTGCCTACAATTAAAAAGACTGACAACCCTAAAGTGTTGATGAGAATGTGAATTAATTGGAAGTTTCATACATTGCTGATGGGAATTGAAATGCTACAGCCACTTTGGAAAAGACTGACAATTTCATATAAAATTAGGTACATACTTAACTATGTAACCCTGCAGTCCCATTTCTAGGTTTTTCCTGTGCGCAAAGACTTGTACTCATTTGTACTCATATGTTCATATCAGCTTTATTCATAATAGCCCAAAACTGTGAAGAGACTAAATGTCCATCAACTAGTGAATAAATAAATTATAGTATCTAGTGGAATATTATGCAGGAACAAAAAAGAACAAAATATTGATGCATAAAACAAAATATGGATGACTCTCAGAGGTATTGTGCCATTTGGAAGAAGCCAGAAATAATAGAACACATACTGTTAGATTCCATTTATATGAAATTTCAGAGAAGACAAAATTATAGTGACAAAAATAGATCAGTAGTTGTCAGGGGGTAAGAGGAAGGTGCTTAACTGCAATGGGACACAAAGTGAGTGTTTGAAGTAATGGAAATAATGTTATATCATAATTTTGGATCTTGGTTACATGATTGTATTCATTTAACAAAACTCCACAGGTGATTTATACCTTATTAAAGCTCTTTTTAAAACAAAGTTTATGAAAAGTTTATAGTAACATGGAATATACTTATCTCATGTGGGACAGAAAGCAAAATTTAAAAATTATAAAAAATTTGCACAAAAGCGAAAAAATATACATAGGAAAAATGAGACATGCTAAAATTGTCTTTAAGTATTATAAGACTGTGTATTTTGCTTTTTCTTTTCTTATATTTTCCAAATAAGTTTTATACTTAAAGTGGAAAAGGAGTATTTTAATTACAAAACCCTGTAGTTCATTACAGCATAAGAAGATTGAAATACCAACATTTCACCAAACTTTTATTGAGTCCCAATTATATACCATGTATTTTTTAGGCACTGGGGATAAAAAGATGAATAAGATACAGTTCTCTGTCCTCCCTCTGCCCAGGTGGCCTGACATAATAGTAAGATTATTTTAATTTTGTGTAAGGACTATGTCGAAAATCTGTATTGTGTCCTGTGTAGTGGAAGCATAAAGGCAGGCAAGAAAGCTATCCTGGTTGGGCAAGACACAGGAGACAGGGTTCAGAAAATGTCTGATGGACATGAAGATCACTGTAGTTAAATAGTTGGTAAAGAAAGAACAGGTTTCCAGACAGAAAATAACATAATCAAAGCTATTAAATGGCATGCTATCATACAATATTCATTATGGGTCTAGAGGTTAGTGATATAAGTGAGGCTGAAGAAATTGAGACTAGTGAGGCTGAACATTTTTTTTGATAGGTGTATCAAAAAATCTTGAATCTTTTCATTCAACATTTTATACACAAACATACACACACACGTATATATAGAGAGAACACATACCATGTGCCAGGCTCTGGGAATAAAGCAGTAAGCAAAATAGAAACCAGGCTTTGTTTCATGGGGCTTGTAGTTTAGTGGGGAGACAGACAGTAGTTTTTTTTTTTTGGTGCATGGTCCGGGTCTCCCGCATGGAGGGTGGGCATTCTAGCCACTGAACTACCCGTGCACCTGACAGTAGTTTTTAAATATTAAACAAATGGTGAATGCTATGGGAAAAAATAGTGGTGGGGAAGAAGTTTGCAATATTAAATAAGATGGTTAGGGAGGTCTTGAAAAGGTCATTTGAATAAGACATAAAGAAATTAAAAATAAGGGTTGCAGATATCTGAGAGAAGAGTGTTCTAGGTATAGATAGGAAACAGTCAGTGCAAAGATATTGTGAGTTTGCTTAAAATGTTAGAAAACGTATCTGCTCTGTCCTTTGCCTGTTGTTCTGTTTAAGCTGGAGAGTGATTAAATTTTAGAAGTCAAGACTAGAGGCAGGAAGACAAAGTTGTTCATGAGACAACCGTACTTCCATACTTTCTTTTGGTTTTATTCACTGAGCCTCTTAAATATGGAATAGATGGTGTAAGAGATACCTGTGGTCTGCTTGGCAGTTATTTGCTATGAATATATGTATTAGTAATTAGAAGTTATATGGTATTTTGGAAAGAGATGACTGTAGTTCATTTTTAAGAAGTGGTGCTTGGTACTCTATACTTGGTTCTGTTTCTATTTCTTTTTTCTTTGGTATCAGTTTTCTCATTTCCAGTTTTAGTACTCATTTAGCAAGTATCAGTGAGCACCAACTGTGGTTTAACTTTATCCTATTAATGGAGCATGTGTTTGGAATATAGTTGGATTAAATAAAATAACTTCTTGCTTTTAGTTGTGCTTTTTAGTATTAAAAAGAGATTTTCTATCCTGAAAATCCTTTGCAACATTTATTTTCTAAGAATGCTCCTCAGATAAGAGAGACACCTACTTAGTGCTTCTCATTTCCCAGATATCATAGTAGAGTGTACTTTATATACTCTGTCATTTAATCATGACAGTAGTTGCTCTAAATGATTTCATACCTTTACCTCTGTCATAAATTGATAACTGACGGTTGTTTCCTCAAAAATTTCTGCCAGGTCTTAAAACTGTCTCTTGTCTGCATGATCAATTTACTCAATTCAGTGGTCCACAGACCAAAACAAGCAGAATTAACAAAAATAATAAAACAAAACTCCTTCTTAAAGTACAGAAAAAAGCATATATGTGGGGATTGCCTGCATTTTAAAATTTTTAATTTACTCTTTTTGTAGCAAATTTAAACAGTGAGAACTTAAATTTTGATTCTAAAATCATATTTTATGTTCAGAGTCACAGTTTTTACTTTTGCAGGGTGCCTGGGCCTAAAAATTGTCAATGTTGCAGGAGATACAGGCTTTTGCAGAGGATGCTTTTGCATCCTTCAGACAATAATAATATCCATGTTCACTGTTTCCATACTATATATTTTAGAAGTATCTTATTTCTAAATTAATCCTAACTCTCTTGCTTTTTTGAGGACATAGAGGGGCTGGGCCTATTGTATATTTGACTTTGGAAAGTGCTTCTATATTATTTTGCTTCTGTTTTCTTTTATTTTAGGTGTAAATCTCCTTCCCTGTCTCCTGTCTTTTTCATCTTTGTCCTTTTTTTCCTTCCTTCCATCTGAAAATATTTTCTTCATTTTCCCCTACGGTTGCCCTTTAAGACTTACTATAGTTTAGTTTATTTCTGAAATGGGGACTTTGATTCTATTAGTTTAGGTAGGATTTTCCTCATCATATTCATGTCTGGTATTTGCATATTTTGTTTTAAATATAGCACCACATTGAAATCCACACTTTCCTTCTTTAACATTAGCAAAATAGCTTTTAAGTGGCTCCAGTAAAATGATAGTAGAATGACCATAGATTACCCGTAGGAACTCATTCAACTGCTGTGATAACCTGAGAAACCTATTGGCTTTCTGTACCACCTTAAAATTGTTACTAGGACCATAGAGAAATGGTTGAGGGTAAAACACTCAATATTCCTTAGCAAAACAATATTTTGTTAACTGGTTAAAATACATACTGTTTCTAACCATATATCTTTTCCCACTTTTTTTTTTCCCCACAGATACCAGAAAAGAAAGGAAAAGAAGCAAATACTGGGTTTGGTGGACCTGTTGTTAGTTGTCTGTATCATGAAGAAACCATCAGGTAACTTCTCTTATCATTGATTATGAGGGCTATGTATACATATATATGTATATGTATTGTGTGTGTATATATATATATTTTTAATATTGAAATGTTCAATTGTGAAACACTTTTTCTTAATATGAAACTAATTTGATAGTATCTATAGTAGAATAATGAATGGTAAGAAAGATTTTTTAGGTGCGTTATCTATACAAGCAGTTAAGTGTCTGAATCACTACCCTTTTCCACATTAGTAGTTGGCAGGGTAAGGTTTTGTGTTTCAAACAATCTGAAGCTATGGATTTTTTTTAAATTTTAATTTTTACCTTTCCTTAAAATAGCATCATTTCTTTTAAAGATTTTAATTTTCATAGTTTAATAAATTAAAATTATTTTGTATTTAACATAGATCTTAAATTTTTTATGTTATGTATAAAATTTCTGAAATAATATTTTTCTTTCAGCACTGTATTAATTCAGAAAGAGGATCCTTTGTTGCTCTGAAGAGTTATGTAACAGATTTTCTAAGATTATGACTTTGCCAACAAAATAATAGGAATCTCTGGTGTTCTTACTCTCTTTGAGTTATTTGAACTTTACTTTCTTTACTCATCATTAATGTGGAAAAAAAAAAAGGAGCTCTAATTTTTGAGTGGAAAGTTGGTTTAGCTTAATTTTTTTTAAGGGAAATGTATTTTTTTCATAGAATGCAGAGGAAATTGTACCAAAACATTATGCTTCACTGATGTAGAAAATAGTGTGCTCATATCCGCCATATAAAGAAATAGTAATATAAACTCCCATGTTAGTTTCTGAAATGACAGTTTTTGGTACCACAATGAATCAAAGACTTTAAATGCTCATAGTTTCCAGTTATTGACCAGTCAGGTAATGCTAAGGAACCTCTTGAGCTTGTTTATGTAGCAGCACACTGTTTTTGCTTAGAGTAAACATTTATTTGGGGTAAGACAGAAGAAGGCTGATGGAAACTTTGGGGAAATAGAGATACCCTTTTAAATTTATCACCATGTGCATATCGTCTATTCAAATTCTTGGCCCATTTTTTTTAGACTTTTGTATTGTATGGTATGACATATATACAAAGTAAAGAAATAAAAAAGCAATAGTTTTCAAAGCACTCTTCAACAAGTAGTTACAGGACAGATCCCAGAGGTTGTCATAAGCTACTGTATGATCCTCTCAGATTTTTCTTTCTAGCTGCTCCACAGAATAAGAGGCTAGAAGGAATAAATATTTTTTTATCATCATGATTGACTTTTTTTTTCTTTTTTGAGAAAAATAACATATATACAAAAAAGCAATGAATTTCAAAGCACAGCACCACAATTAGTTGTAGAACACATTTCAGAGTTTGGTATGGGTTACAGTTCCACAATTTTAGGTTTTTACTTCTGTCTGTTCTAAGATACTGGAGACTAAAAGAGATATCAATTTAATGATTCAGCAATCATAATCATTTGATAAATCCTATCTTTTCTGTATAACTCCACCATCTCTTTCACTCTTTCTATCCCTCTCTTTAGGGGTATTTGGGCTATGGCCATTCTAACTTTTTCATGTTGGAAGGGGCTGTCAGTAATATGGGGTAGGGAGATGGAACTAGCTAGTGTTCTGGAGAGGCTGGGACCCCTAGGTTTCATGACTTGACTGTTCCAGGGACCCATCGGAAGGTTATAGGTTTCTGGAAAGTTACTCTAGTAAATGGAACCTTTGTAGAATCTTATATATTGCCCTAGGCCCTAGGTGTTTTTTAGGATTATCTGGAATGGTTTTGTTGGGGGTTGGCAAGTTATGATAGGTAGCAGTTTCTAACTGAAGCTTGCGTTAAGATGACTCTATTTGAACTCTCTCTACCACTGGTACTTTATTAGTTACACTTCTTTTCTTCCTTTTGGTCAGGATAGAATTATTGATGTCACCATGCCAGGGCTGAACTCATGCCTGGGAGTCATCTCCCATGCTGCCACGGAGACTTTCACCCCTGGATGTCATGTCCCATGTAGGGGGGAGGGCAGTGATTTCACTTGCAGAGTTGGACTTAGAGAGATTAAGGCCACATCTGAGCAACAAAAGAGGTCCTCCAGAAGTAATTCTTATGCATACCTATAGGTAGTTTAAGCTTCTCTGCTACCTACATAAGCTTCACAAGAGTGAGCCTCAAGATCAAGGGCTTGACCTATTGATTTGGGTGTCCCTAATGTTTGACACAGTATCAGGGGGTTCCCTGGTGGTAAAATTTAATAGTCCCATACTTTTTCTCCCATCACTCAAGGGACTTTGCCAGTACTTTTTGTTTTTAATTTATTTATTAATTAAAAGAAATTTAACAAACCAAATAAAACATTAAAACATATAATCAGTAATTCACAATATCATCACTTAGTTGCATATTCATCCTTTCTTAGAACATTTGCATCAATTCAGAAATAGAAATAAAAAGACAATAGAAAAAAAAACGAAAACAGAAAAGAAAAAAAAAAGATTATACCTACCATACCCCTTACCCCTCGCTTTCATTGATAACTAGCATTTCAAACTAAATTTATTTTGGCATTTGTTCCCCCTATTATTAATTTTTGTTCCATATGTTCTACTCGCTTGTTGACAAGGTAGATAAAAGGAGCATCAGACAAAAAGGAGCATCTGGTTAACCTCCAGAATAACCCCTCAACTCTGTTTGGAATCTCTCAGCCATTGATGCTTTTTCTCATTTCACTCTTCCCCCTTTCGGTCAAGAAGGTTTTCTCAATCCCTTGAAGGTGAATTTCAGCTCATTCTAGGGTTTTTCTCAGTCCCTTGATGCTGAGTCTCAGCTCATTCTAGGATTTCTGTCCCATGTTGCCAGGACAGCATGAAGTATGTAACAACATGGATGAAACTTGAGAACATTATGCTGAGTGAGACTAGCCAAAAACAAAACGTGGGAGTCATGTCCCACATAGACAGGGGGAGGGTGGTCAGATTGCTTGTTGTGTTGGCTGGAGAGAGAGGCCACATCTGAGCAACAGAAGAGGCTCTCTTGGGGGTGACCCTTAGGCCTAAATTTTAAGTAGACTTGACCTGTCCTTTGTGGGATTAAGTTTCATATGAACAAACCCCAAGACTGGGGGCTCAGCCTATAGCTTTGGTTGTCCGCACTGCTTGTGAGAATATCAAGAATTCAAGTTGGGGAAGTTGAATCTCTCCCTGTTCTCACCATTCCCTGAAGGGGGCTTTGCAAATGCTTTTCCACTCATTGGTTGAATCACTCTGGGATTCCTCGGGGCTCACTCTGGACAAACCAACAAAATCTCATGTGCTACCTGAGATTCCAAGTACTTATGGTGTTCAATCAAACTATCTACATAAGTTATATTAGGAAATGCTCTAGTCAAAATAGAAATTTTGTACCAAATAAACATTTTTGGTTTAGTCTCACACATAAGGTGACATTCTAAAATATTAATTACCATCTATTTCAGCACCCTGCAATAATGACATTCCTTTGTTCTTCCTCATGCAAAAACATTTTTAAAATTTGTACATTTAGTCACTATTATTATACACTCTAGGCATTTCTAGATTATACCATCTCAGTCTTTAACATCTATCTTTCTTTCTGATTTCATTTATGCCCCCAGCCCTCCTCCCTCTGTCATTCTCACATGCAGCTTCATTCAGTGTTTTAACATAATTGTATTACAGTTAGGTAGTATTGTGTTGTCCATTTCTGAGTTTTTGTATTCAGTCCTGTTGCACAGGCTGTATCCCTTCAGCTCCAGTTACCCAGTATCTTACCCTATTTCTATCTCCCGATGGTCTCTGTTACCAACGAAATATTCCAGATTTATTCACTAATGTCAGTTCATATCAGTGAGACCATACAGTATTTGTCCTTTCGTTTTTGGCTAGTCTCACTCAGCATAATGTTCTCAAGGTCCATCCATGTTGTTACATACTTCATAACTTTATTCTGTCTTAAAGCTGCATAATATTCCATTGTATCTATATACCACAGTTTGTTTAGCCACTCGTCTGTTGATGGACATTTTGGCTGTTTCCATCTCTTGGTAATTGTAAATAATGCTGCTGTAAACATTCGTGTGCAAATGTCCGTTTGTGTCTTTGCCCTTACGTCCTTTGAGTAGATACCTAGCAATGGTGTTGCCGGGTCATATGGCAGTTCTGTATTCAGCTTTTTGAGGAACTGCCAAACTGCCTTCCACAGCGGTTGCACCATTTGACATTCCCACCAACGGTGAATAAGTGTGCCTCTTTCTCCACATCCTCTCCATCACTTGTCATTTTCTGTTTTGTTGATAATGGCCATTCTGGTGGGTGTGAGGTGATATCTCATTGTGGTTTTGATTTGCATTTCTCTAATGGCCAGGGACGTTGAGCATCTCTTCATGTGCTTTTTGGCCATTTGTATTTCCTCTTCTGAGAAGTGTCTGTTCAAGTCTTTTTCCCATTTTGTAATTGGATTGGCTGCCTTTTTGTTGTTGAGTTGAACAATCTCTTTATAAATTCTGGATACTAGACCTTTATCTGATATGTCATTTCCAAATATTGTCTCCCATTGTGTAGGCTGTCTTTTTGCTTTCTTGATGAAGTTCTTTGATGCTTTGCCAGTACTTTTTGATTATCTGCTTAATTTACTCTATGATGTATCCAGGTATTATATTAAGCTATACAGTATTAGAAGACCTCTTTCTTATTCTGGGCTTCCTGTATTTCAGTTGTTCAATGAGATATACTGATAGGTTGAGTTAGATTATGTGCTACAGAAAATTTAGGTTACAGGCCAAATAAACCTTTCTTCCTTTGGTCTCAAAAAGTATGTGTGGTTCTAAAATTTAGACAATGTCTTCCTTACTCCTATGTTCTGAATTACTTTAACCCCGACCTGATCGGCTTTGTTCTTATCTCTAAATAACAGGTTATAGATATGTAAAACAGCCTCTCAAAATCCAGAAATAATAATTACCACTCTGGACTAATGTGTTTGCCATAAGAGCTTATAATCTAGGCCCACTGTTTTCTCATAAGCATTTTCCAAAGGAGACCATACAAAAATTGCCCTTTTGTTTCTGACTTATTTTGCCTCACCAGATATCCCACAGGTTCATTCATTCATTGCATGCCTCACAACTTTGTTCCTTTTTGTAGCAGCACAAATTTTGATTATATGTATACACCATCGTTTGCCAATCTGCTTCTCAGTCAGTGCATCCTTCAGCCACCTGCATTCATTAGGCATCATGTATAATGCCCAAAGTCATGGTCCATCAACACTTAGACTTTTAGATAATTTCTTTGTTCCCAAGAGAAAGATAACCAATAAATACACCCTCACCAAATAGGAAATCTGAACCTCCCTTAAGTCTTGTCCTTCTCCCTATTATTTACCCCTGCTGTTGCTGTGGTACTGCTGATGTTTTCCTGTTAAACAGAGCCAATGACATATAATAGCAGTATTCCCCCTGTACTGTGGACTCAAACACTCTTTGAACACAAGTCATACCTTTGAAGTAGTTCTTGCAAGAACTAATTTATATTTCTGGTGTTAATCATGGGACACATAGGTCTATACAACCCCTTTCAATCATGTTCACCTTCAATATGATAATATTACTTATAGACCCACTAGAGAACCACGTTCACTTCTTTCTATTCCCTTACATTTGAGTTCAAACTCATCAGCTAGCTGTTCACCCGTCTCTAGCTTCTATGTATATGTAAGCCCCTTATGTTCTATATTATTAACCTCTGATTTTACCTTTACCATGGTCATAAAAATGGAATCATACAGTATCCTTTTGTGTCTGGCTTATTTCACTCAGCATTATGTCCTCAAGGCTCATCCATTTTGTCATGTGCTTCAGACACATAATATTCCATTGTATGTATATATCACATTTTGTTGATCCACTCGTCTGTTGATGGGCATTTGGATTGTTTCCATATTTGGCAGTTGTGAATAATGCTCTATGAACATCAGTGTGCAAATATCTGTTTGTGTCACTGCTTTCAGATATACCAAGTAGTGCTATTGCTGGGTCATAGGACAACTCAATATTATTGTTTTCTAAAGAACTGCCAAACTGTCTTCCATAGCAGCTGTACCAGTACACATTTCCACTAAAAGTGCATAGTGTCCCAATTTCTCCACATTCTCTCCAACATTTATAGTTTTCTGTTTGTATAATAGCAGCCATTCTTATAGGTGTGAGGTGGTATCTCATTGTAGTCTTGAGCTGCATTTCTCTTATAGCCAATGAAAGTGAGTATCTGTTCATGTGCTTTTGAGCCATCTGTATTTGCTCTTCAGAAAATTGGCTATTCGTATCTTTAGCCCACTTTTTAATTGGATTGTTTGTTCTTTTGTTGTTGAGTTGTATGGTTACTTTATGTATACAGGATATCAAACCTTTTCCAAAGTGTGATTTCCAAATATTTTCTCCCATTGAGTTGGCTGCCTCTTCACCTTTTTGACAAAGTCTTTTGAGGTGCAGAAGCATTTGATTTTGAGGCGTTTCCATTTATCTATTTTTTATTTTGTTGCTTATGCTTTGGGTGTAAAGTCTAGGAGCTACCTCCTATTACTAGGTCTTGAAGATGTTTCCCTACATTTTCTTCTAGAAGCTTCATGGTACTAATTCTTATATTTAGCTGTTTGATCCATTTTGAGTTAATTTTTGTGTAGGGTGTAAGATAGGGGTCCTCTTTCATTCTTTTGGCTATTGATATTCAGTTCTTCCATGCCCATTTATTGAGAAGACTATTTTGACCCAGTTCAGAGGATTTGGAGGCCTTGTCAAAAAGCAGTTGACCATAGATATGGTGGTCTTTTTCTGCACTCTGGATTCAATTCCATTGTTCAGTACTTCTATCTATGTGCCATTACCATGCTGTTTTTTTTCTTTTTTACCATGCTGTTTTTATTTTTTGGTGCATGGTCTGGGAAACGAACCATGCTGTTTTGACCACTGTGGCTTTATAATAAGTTTTAAACTCAGGAAGTGTTAATCCTACTTTGTTCTTTTTTTAGGATGCTTTTAGCTATTCAGGATCTCTTTCCCTTCCAGATGAATTTGGTAACTAGCTTTTCCAAGTCTTCAAAGTAGATTGTTGGAATTTTGATTGGTACTGTGTTGAATCTGTAGATCAATTTGGGGAGAATTGACATCTTAACTACACTTAACCTTCCTATCTATGAGCAGGGAATGTCTTTCCACCTATTTAGATATTCTTTGATTTCTTTTAGCAATGTATGTAGTTTTCTGTGTACAAGTCCTTTGTGTCCCCATTTAAGTTCATTCGTTAAGTACTTGATTCTTTTAGTTGCTATTTTGAATGGAATTTTTTTCCTTACCTGACTCCTTAGTTAGGTCATTGCTTGTGTATAGAAATGTTACTGATTTTTGCACATTAATTTGGTATCCCGCCACCTTGCTGAATTTATTAGCTCAGGTAATTTTGTTGTAGCTTTCTCAGGATTTTCCAAGTATAGTATCTTGTCATCTGAAAATAATGAGTGTGCTGGTTTGAAGGCATGTATTTCCCCTAGAAAA
>PVIY010026429.1:0-35406 GCA_004026745.1 Myrmecophaga tridactyla
GATTTGGGATTGGCCATAACTTTTTGGTTTAAAAATTCAAATTATAAATTAAATCCTCCTGAATTGGGAGAGGTGGCATGGAGAGAAAGTTTCAGTGAGATGAGAAAACTCTCACACCATGAGGTGTGCTTCTATTAGCTCTACATGATGCCTACCCTCTCCCCACCCAATGGAGCTTGTGAAGGAAATTGTTATTACTCTATTTTGGGTGTGTTATAAATGGACTTGATAGAAACATACAGGAGGCATAAAATGAAAAGAAGGCATTACTAGAAAAGGCATATCTGGAATTTGAAAATTAACTTGTATAATACAGTATATAGTCTGCCCTAAATGTGATGTATTCTGGTTTTAGCCCCTACCTCTACCCCAAAAACAACAAATAAACCAAAAAGTGAACTAACCCATTGACTTGTTGAATTGAAAATGTGAACGTTAGTTTTTTAAAACTCTTAAGTCACTTAAAAATGGTTCTTTAAAATATAAAATCTTGGGAAGGGTACTGTTGTGCCAATATAAGTAGGTGCTTTGAAGATAGTATGACATCTAAAAAGAATGGGAGTCGACTGTAATCGGGAGTTTGATAGGGGAAAATATAATGAAGCAGTATTTTTACTTAGTTTCATAAGGATGAAACTAATGTGATATTAAACATTTTTAAGTCCACTCTTTATGTAATAAGCAGATTTCATTTTAAAAATTATTACACCTTTAAGTTTATTATTTTACATCTGTCATTCAGTTTCATCTTTGACATTGTATAGAATCCCCTCACATTATCACTTTTATATGGCTATTGTTGATGTTTAAGTTTGGGAGAAGTGGAAAATTGTGGGACTATGAGATCACAGTCGTTTTCCTTCCTTTATTTTGTTAAATTTTGGTTAGGTCATAGGAGTGAAAGGGGAAGAGCAGTGGAAGTTTGGGCTGTTTTTGTTAAGGTTATTTTGTGCTACATTATTATTTATATACGCCTAGGATAAATTTTAAATTATATGGATGATGGTGAAATTCTGACTATGCCTTTTGCCTTGTAATAGCTTAAAGTGTTTTTTTTCCAAAGTTCTTAAAAAGGCATTCATGTTTCAAAGTATAGATAAAACTTTTACTGTTTAACCTATATTCTAATAAAATGTCTATCTTTAATCCACATTTAGTAACATTTATGACCCCAGAATTTGAAGTGATTTGTATTATCTATACCTAACCATAGTTGCTGCCTAGCCTAATAAAACTGTAGTTTCCAACAGATAAAAAGACACAAGGTCTCAAACCCATGAGTCTTTTTTTTTCTTTTTTTTTTTCAAACCCATGAATCTTACATCATCTACTTCCCTATATTACAAAATGTAGATTTCATAATCCCCATTTTAAGATTCTATTCTCTAAGACCATTTTTTTTAGTTACTGGTTTCTAGGGACTGAATGAGTATATTCTCTAATTTTCAGTAGACAAGGTAGTTTAAATAAAACAGTTTTGTGGTATATGTGAATACTGTGAATTTTCATTTGATTCACCTGCTTAAAAATGCTTGTTGAGTAAATGAGAGAAAGAATATTCATTTATTTCAGAACCTTACCATTTCTTTCATCAGGACTTATTAGGGAAAGATCTATCAAAGAACACCTTCAGAAGCATCAACTGTTTTCAGTCTTCTGTTTTCCTCTCCAATAATTGTCTATGTAAATACATATTCAGACATATTTGTAAGTAATCACTCATAGTGTAATGTAATTTTGTCTTTGGTGTTTTAAAACTTTGCAGCTAGGCAAGACAGCCTCACAGGAGTGGTAAGAATAAGTGATGATCTGGTATGAGGATGGGAAGAAGACAAAAAATAAGTAAGGTTGGTGAACGAATCCATCCCTGTTTCAAGTGCCCCCAGTCCTTAAGCCATCCTGCTCCCATTTTGATTGTGATGGTATATTATAGAAGGTAGCATGCCCAATTTCAAAGTTTCAAAACGTATTGTTGGCAGGGAGCCTTAACTCACAGTAAATGAATGAACCTTTCTGACTAGTTATGTTATAAGCTATAGAACTGTTGCCATTTTGCTTTTCCCCAGTTGTGCCCATAAAGAGATGTATTTGGACTGGAGGCTTGGGCTCAGATGAGGAAACAAGCAGCCAAGTGCCAATTTTAGTTTAAGCTAACAAGTGGATTTTAGCAACTCTCTAAATTCAGTTTCTGTACCTGTAACACTCTGAAGCGATACAAATAGTAATGGGAAAAACCTTTTAGAAACTAGGAAACAACTTACTGATTACTCTGCTATTGTGTTGGAAAAATTACAGAATGGAAAATGAATAAATGCAAAAATATATACAGCTGGATTGTGTGCCACAAATTTATTATTCAATAAATATTCTGTGGATTGTTGTGCAGTATCTTATTTTTAGTACATTCTGATTAGAAATCCAATCCTAAAATAGCCCATAAGTATAAAATACAATTTAATTAGTAGGTGATTGACTCCATTAAAATATTTTTGGCTTCAATAATATCCATCAGCCATTTTTCTCGAAAGCGAATTGTTCCTGGTCTGCAGAGGAAGAAAGACAAACATAACAAAGCCTCTTAAAATCAAACAACACATTGAGCCAGGGATTCCCTGTTTCCTGTTTATTCTGTTATATTCCTAATGAGCAAAAAGCCTCTTTGGTGGGGTAGAGTAAGGAGGAAAGGGTGACTGTCTATCCTTTACTGTTCTTTAGGCCTAATCGGTGAAGGATTAATGAGCTTATATGTAAAGATTCTGTAAGAGAGCTGCTATACATTATACATGATTTAATTACATGTGATTTTGAAGTTTCCCATAGAGACAATAGACATGACACCCACCCTCCTCCAATAACTAATCCTAAAGTTTCTAATCACTGTAAAACCTGACCCTAAGAAACACTGTTTTCTAGAACAATAGCAGACCTCTACTTTCAGCCCATTCTAATGGGCTAGGTGATTCAAAGGAGAATAAAAGTTACCATTATGTAAGATAGCTGTAGCTGTGGCCCTGCTGAATTCCTGGAGTATGATGACCTTTCCCCTACCCTTTTAAATAAGTCTCCAAATGTTTATTACCTGTGAATTAATGTTTGGGCCTCAAAGACATAAGAGACATCAATGGGTGAATCCTAAGAGAAAAGAGGACAGTTGTTAGCCTAAAGCAATCTTACCAGCATTTTAATTCTTCCACCTCTATACTTGTCCATATCAGCAATTTATGAATTTCTAGAATTCATCTTATAAATTGGGAATCTGTAGGTGGTAATTCTTTGTCTCTTCAAACCTCTGTTCCCCAAAAGATCTTTCTGGTGACAAATACCATAAGAATCTCAGCAAAATTGGAAAAGTATCTGGGGAGAGGCTTGTAGAGCTGTGCTCCTCATTAATAGGAGCTTGAATAAGTGCTTTCTTTATATGCTTCAGTTTACTCAACTGACAGTATCTGCCTCCTAGGAATGGCATGAGCATGAAATAATATCGGTGAACAAGGTTTGAAAACATTTTTTAAAGCAGCATAAAAATATAGGTTGTAATGTTATCTCAGTGGTTCCCACCCATTCTCCCCTCCAAAATAATATTTGGAATTTTGAGTACAAGCTGTTTGCCCAAGTGTTGTCTGTATAATCTCTAGTCATGATCTTGTTCATCTCCACCAGCCTGATTTTTAACCTTGCTACTTAGCAGGATGGCTGATGGAGGGGTATATGTCCAAGAAAAGTGAGATCTCCACATAATTGACCTCTTCAGATTACTCTAGCTTTCAAACTCTGAATAGATAAGAAAACAGGACATAGTTGGTTCACTGACTATGTATTGCCACATAACCTTGTATAAAGCCTTAGAGTAAGGCTGAGCCTCAGATAACTTTTGTGGAAAGATGTGAAGGCAAAGGGAAAAATCACATTTTTTTATGACTGTTGTGCTCCAGACATTATGCATGGTACCAGCCCTGCTCCTCTGAGGACACTTTCCCTGCATTCATGAATGATATTTTGACTCCTTCCATACCGGCTATCAAGTCAACATATTTCTTATTCAGGGCCTACTGAGTGGCTACAAGCAGTCATTCTTTCAGGGATTTCTTAAGAGTTACTACCTGCCAGGCCCTGTTTTACAACATGACAAAAATTCCTGCCATCAGAGTTTTCGTTCGGGGCGGTGGGGTAGGACAATAACAAGATAGTAAATTTTATAGACTTATTAGAAGTTAATAACATATTACAGAGAACAGCACGGAAGGGAATAGGAAGTGCATGGGGAGAAGGTAAAGAAGTGAGCTATCCAGACACCTAGGGAAGAGCATTCCAGGCAGAGGGAACACCAATTGCAAAGCAGCTTTTTTGAAGAGTAACAAGATCATCACTGCCTAGAGCATAGTAAGTGAGGGGAAAAAATAGTTAGATAGATCTAGCAAGGGGCTAGGTTACACAAGGCCTTGTAGGCTCTTCCTACTCAAAGTGTGGTCTGTAGACTTGCAGCATCACATCACCCGGTAGCTCATTAGTAATGCTGAGTCTCAAGCTCCAACCCAGACCTACGGAATCAGAATCCATTTTAAAAGATTCCTAAGCACCGGCAGCTGCCCTGGCTCAGCAGGCAGAGCTCTGACCTGCTGTGCCGGAGGTCTGGAGTTCGATCCCTGGTGCCTCCTGCCCATATGCAAATTTAAAAAAAAAAAAAAAGATTCCTAAGCGCTTTGTATGCATTTTAAAGTTTGAGAAGCACTGTCGGGAAGTTTTAAACAAGGAGTGACAAATTCCTTTCAAAAGGCTCACTCTGGCTGTTGTGTCTTGAAATATTCTTGGTAAGAGATGATGGTGTCTTGGTAGAAGTGGAGTGATAGAAAATGTTTGGATGGATATATTTTGAAGATTGAGCCAATAGAATTTCCTAATGGACTGGATGAAAGAGATTAGGGAAAAAAGAAGAGTTGAGGATAATGCCGGGGAATTTGGCTGTCAGCTGTGGAAGACTGCAGGTAGATGAGGTTTAGAAAGGAAAATCAGAAGTTAAGTTGGATTCAGTAAGTTTGAGATGTTTATTAAACACCCTAGTGGGAGAGGCCTGGACTGATAGATAAATTTAGGAATCATATTCTATAGGTGGTATTTAAATCCATGAGATCAGATAAAATCACCAAGGAAGTGAGATAGAGAAAGAGGTCCAAAGCCTGCGTCTGGGGGCATTTTAGCATGAAGAGGTTAGTGAGAGGAGGAGAAACTAGTAGTGACTGAGAAGGAATGGTCAGTGAAGCAGGAGGAAAACCTGCCTGGAAGTCAAATGGAAAACGTTTCATGAGGAGGGAGTGATAAACTATGGCAAGTGCTGTAGATGGGCCAAGAAAGGTAAGGACATAAAATATGACCTCTGAATTTAACAAAGTGGGGGTCATCAGTGACCTTAACAAGAGATGCCTCCATCCTCATTAAAGTCTGAAAGGAACAGAGCAGAAAAGGAAGAGCTTACAGCAGGTTTGCCTTTGGTGATCTTGATGATGAAATAGACGGCAGCAGAGACTTGTGCCACGGGTTTCCGAGCAGTTGGGACGCTCCAGTGTACACAGTAGATGTAGTAGAAGGTGTGATGTAAGTCTTTCCTCTGTATAAACTCTGAGTAGTGCACCCAGTAGTCTTGAAATTCCCAAGTCTGTTTAGTAGAAAAATGAAAAAGCATCCAAAGAAAGAAAAACAGTCTCCCTTCCAAGTCCCCTAGATAAAGGTAGTGCATGATACTAGGAGTAATGGCCCTGCTTCTGGAGTCCATTCCTAAATTTTGATTGACATCCAAACTAGAGTCAACTCCCCTATTATCTCCACGGGTGGAGGAAAGAAAAGGTGGAGCTGAAATGAAAAGTGAATAATGCAAATATCACTTGAAATTTGGTTCAGACCTTGTGCTAGATCCTAACTTGGGAACCAGGTTTGATTAACTGGGAAATAATAAGGCACTTAGAACATGTAATCTGCTCACCCACCGTGGGAGACTTGAAGGTGTGACTAGAAAGTAATGAGCTGATTTCATAACTTGTTTGCGAAAATCACTCACTTCATTGCAGCCATGGGCGACATACAGAATGAGAATAGATGAGGAATGAGTCAGGCAGTAGGGGGAACTATTTCCTGTTTGTACTCTTGGAGAATCTTCCCCCTTCTATAGCATAAATCTTGCTGGTGAAGAGAGTCTAGAAACAGAACACCTTCCTGGGAATAGCTTCCTAGTCTGGGCCTATTGGAGTTATCATGGAAATACACAACTAAAGTTAACTGCATTATTAAAAGTACCAGCATTCATTCCGTCTTAACTTCATTAATTCTATATATATTAACTTTCTGTCATGTTTATTCGATCCCAAATAGGTCTCACATTTATCCATTCTCCATTGCCACTGCCACTTTTCTACTTTAGCTATTATTGTTTCTCACCTGGACTCAAGCAAAAACCTTCTATCTAGATTCTGTGTCCTCAGCCTTACTTCCCCAAACCATCACCCATACTGAAGCCAGTTTTATTTTTCTTCAGTATAGCTTCAATCATATCAGCCCAGCTCAAAGACCTGTGGTAGTAGGACTGAACAATACTAACAGCAAGTCCTATTGTAAATGATGGACTGTCATTAATAGTACAATTATAAAACTGTTCTTTGGTTAGTTGTAACAAATGTGCTACACTAATGCAAGGTGTTAATAATAGGGTGGTGTTTCAGTTTGCTAAAGCTTCCAAAATGTAATATACCAGAAATGGGTTGGCTTTTAACAATGTTAAAAGTTACAAGTTTCAATTCTAAGGCCATGGAAATGTCCAAATTAAGGCATCAGCAAGAGGATACCTTCACTGAAGAAAAGTCAGTAGCATCTAGGGTTCCTCTGTCACATGGAAAGGCACCTGCTGGTCCTTCACTCCCAGGTTCTGTTGCTTTTAGGTTCCGTGTGTCCTTGCTTGCTTCTCCAGGGACACCTCTCTGAGCTCTCTGTGTCCTGTAGGTCTTCTCTTAGCATCTCCGGGGCATTTCTCTCTCTCTCTGCATCCTTCACTTGGTTTCATCTGTCTGCTCTCTGGGCTTTTACTGTCTTTTATCCTCTTCACAAAGGACTCCAGTAAAGGATTAAGACCTATCTTGAATGGGCTGAATCACATCTCAATTGAAGTAACCTAACCAAAAGATCCCACTCACAATACATCTGCTCCCACAGGAATGGATTAAAAGAACATGATCCTTCCTGGGATACATAACAAATTCAAACCAACACACACCACCCTCTGGGCTCCAAAAAGACATGTTCTTTCCATATACAAAATACGTTCATTCCATCACAATATCACAAAATCCTTAAATCATTTATTTCAGTAACATATGAAGTACAAGTTTCATCAAAATCAGTTACAGGCTATTCTAGTTTGCTAGCTGCTGGAATGCAATATTCCAGAAATGAAATGGCATTTAAAAAGAGGAATTTAATAAGTTGCTACTTTACAGTTCTAAGGCTGAGATAATGTCCCAATTACAACAAGTCTATAGAAATGTCCAATCTAAGGCATCCAGGGAAAGATACCTTGGTTCAAGAAGGCCAATGAAGTTCAGGGTTTCTTTCTCAAATGGAAGAATACACGGCAAACACAGTCAGGGTTCTTCTCTCATCTGGAAGGGCACATGGCAAACAAGGCATCATCTGCTAGCTTCTTCTGGCTTCCTGTTTCATGAAGCTCCCCGGGAGGCATTTTCCTTCTTCATCTCCAAAGGTCGCTGGCTGGTGGGCATTGTTTCTCATGGCTATGTCCTTCTGGTCTGCTCTCTCTGAATCTCCTTTTATTCTCCAAAATGTTTCCTCTTTTATAGGACTTCAGAAACTTATCAAGACCCACCCAAATGGGTAGAGACATGTCATCACCTAATCCAGTTTAACAACCACTCTTGATTAAATCACATCTCCAGAGAGATTATCTAATTACATATTCAAACATACAGTATTGAATAGGGATTATTCTGCCATTATGAAATGGGATTTTGATTAAAACAAGGCTTTTCTAGGGTCCATATATCCTTTCAAACCAGCACACAGGCATAGTCATAAGTCAAAATTCTTCTCTGGCTGTGGCTATTTGAAGTTCAGAACAAGTTATCTGCTTCCAATATACAAAGGAAGGACATTCATAAGATAAATGTTCCATTTCCATAGGGAGAAATTGGAAAGAAAACAGGGTTCAAGGGTCCCAAACAATTCTGAAAACCTGCGGGGCGAACTACATTAGATTTCAAAGTCTGAGAGGCATCTATACAATGATATTTTCTCCTCAGGGCTTGAGAGAGTGGAATCCCACCCTCTCCAAGGGCTTGGATAGCAGCCCTGCTCTCTCCAAACACTGGGGTGAGGGCTCCAAAATCTCCAAGCCTTAGGAAACGATCATGTTCTCGGCCCCAGCCTCCTCAAGTATCTGGGTGGCAGCTGGACTCTGCCATCTTTGGGGCATACTCTCAAACCCCTTAGAACAGTGGGGTGGTGGCCAGGCTCTCCCCAGTCCCTGAGGAATGTGCTCCACCCTCTCTGAGACCTGGGGTAAAAGCATTCTTCCTGAATGCCGAGGTCCCCTCAATTCCCCAGGCATCTGAAAGGACTGAGGTGGTAATACTCTTCCTGAACAATAGGAAGGAAGGCCCACCCTCGGCAAACTCTGGGACAAATTGTCTCTCTTCACATGCATGGGTGGGTCCACTCTCCTGGCCAGAGGTTTCTTTTTTTCTTTTTTTAAAATTTTTATTAATAAAACCAATCAACATACAATATGAACATTCTTTTTTTCATCACATAGTTGTATATTCATCATTATGATCCTTTCTTAGAACATTTGCATCTGAATTGAAAAGGAAATAAAAAGAAAACAGAAAAAAATTCATACATACCATACCCCTTACCCCTCCCTTTCATTGATCACTAGCATTTCAATCTACTAAATTTATTTTAACATTTGTTCCCCCTATTATTTATTTATTTTTAATCGAAACATTTACTCATCTGTCCATAAGGTAGATAAAAGAAGTAGACACAAGGTTTTCACAATCACACAGTCACATTGCAAAAGCTATATAATTATACAATCATCATCAAGAAACATGGCTACTGGAACACAGCTCTACATTTTCAGGCAGTTCCCTCCAGCCTCCTGTTATGCCGTAACTAAAAAGGTGATATCTATTTAATGCGTAAGAATAACCTCCAGTATAACCTCTCGACTCTGTTTGGAATCTCTCAGCCATTGACACTTTATTTTGTCTCATTTCGCTCTTCCTCCTTTTGGTCGGGAAGGTTTTCTCAATCCCTTGGTGCTGAGTCCCAGCTCATTCTAGGATTTCTGACCCACGTTCTGGCCAGAGGTTTCTTGACTCTAGACCCCAGCTTTCGTGTTTCTACCTTTGAAGTCATTTTTCCTTCAGTCTGTCCCTTTTCTTTCCCTTTTAATCCAGGCTGGTAGTGGTTACATTTGCACAGATCCTAAAACAAACTTGTTGATTTATCATCCACAAACCCTTTCTGCATAACTCTTTCCAAACCTGGTTTGTCCCAAAATGGCTGACAGGTTCCATGTTTGGTTAAATCCTCACTTGAGACATTATCCTTTGGACACTTATTTTCCAAAAGCTCAGAATTTTCCAAACTGTCAATTTCTGGTTTCTTTATACCCTTAAGTTCAGTTCTCTCTTTCCTCTCACATTTTACTATAAGCTGTAAGGAGAAGCCAGGCTGCATTTTCCACATTTAATTTGGAAATCTTTTCAACTAAATATTCCAGCTCATCACTTTCAAATTTTACCTTCCATCTGATAACAGAACTCAGTTTTGCCAAGTTCTCTGCCACTTTAAAACAAGAGTTGTCTTTCTTCCAGTTTGCAATGACACATTCATCATTTCTGTCTAAGGCCACATCAAAATATCTTTAAAGTCCATATTTCCACCATAGTCTTTTTTTTTAAAACATAACAACAAGCAAACATGAACATTCTTACCATATGATTGTTCCATTCTTGATATATAATCAATAGTTCACAGTATCATCACATAGTTGTATATTCATCACCGTGATCATTTCTTAGAACATTTGCATCAATTCAGAAAAAGAAAGAAAAAAATTCATACATACCATACCCCTTACCCCCTCTCATTGACTGCTAGTATTTCCATCTACCCAATATATTTTAGCCTTTGTTTCCCCTATTTTTTTCTATACCCTTTACCACTCCCTTTCATTTATCACTAGCATTTCAAGCTACTAAATTTATTTTAATATTTGTTCCCCTATTATTTATTTATTTTTAATCCATATGTTTTACTCATCTGTCCATAACGTAGATAAAAGGAGCATCAGACAAGGTTTTCACAATCACACAGTCACATTGCGAAAGCTATATCATTATACAATCATCTTAAAGAAACATGGCTACTGGAACTCAGCTCTTTATCTTCAGGCACTTCCCTCCAGCCTCTCCAATATACCTTAACTAAAAAGGTGATATCTATATAATACATAAGAATAGCCTCCAGGATAACCTCTAGTCTCTGAAATCTCTCAGCCATTGATACTTTATTTTGTCTCATTTTTCCCTTCCCCCTTTTGGTCAAGAAGGTTTTCTCGATCCCTTGATGCTGAGTCCCAGCTCATTCTAGGATTTCTGTCCCATGTTGCTGGGAAAGTTTACACCCCTGGGAGTCATGTCCCACGTAAAGAGGGGTAGGGCAGTGAGTTTGCTTGTTGTGTTGGCTGAAAGAGGGAGGCCACATCTGAGCAACAAAAGAGGTTCTCTGGGGGTGACTCTTGGGCCTAATTTTAAGTAGGCTTAGCCTGTCCTTTGTGGGGATAAGTTTCATATGAACAAACTCCAAGATTGAGGTCTTGGCCTATTGCTTTAATTGTCCCCACTGCTTGTGAGAATATCTGGAATTCTCCACATGGGAAAGTTGAATTTTCCCCCTTTCTCGCCATTCCCCCAAGGGGACTTTGCAAATACTTTTTTATTCACAGTTCACATCACTCTGGAATTTATTGGGGCATCACTCTGGACAAACCTACAAAATCTCATGCCTTACTCACGGTTCCATGTACTTATTCCACCAATAGTCTTTTGAAAGCAAGCTAGGCCTTTTCTATTGAGCTACTCACAATTATTGCAGAATCCTTCCCTTACCCATTTATAAAGCCATTCCAGCATTTTTCGTATTTGCAAATTACAGCAGCCTACTTCTCTGGACCAAATCTGTTTCAGTTTACTAAAGCTGCCGAAATGGAATATACCAGAAATTGGTTGCCTTTTAACAATGGGGATTTATTAAATTACAAGTTAGAATTCTAAGGCCATGGAAATGCCCAAATTAAGGGATCAACAAGAGGATATGTGGATACCTTCTCTGAGGAATGGCTGCTGACTTCTGGGTTCCTTTGTCACATGGAAAGGCACATGGCCAGAGTCTGCTAGTCCTTCTCTCCTGGGTTTAGCTTCTGGTTTCAGTGGCTTTCTCTTTCAGCTTCTGTGGGTCCTTTCTTCGCATCTGCGGGGACACCTCTCAGCTCTCTGTGTCCTGTGGGTCTTCAGCATCTCTCTGGCATTTCTGTATGTGTCCTTCACTTAGTTTCATCTCTCTGCTCTCTGGGATTTTTATTGTCTTTTATCCTCTTCACAAAGGATTAAAACCTACCTTGAATGGGCTGGGTTACATCTCAATTGAAATATCCTAACTGAAAGGTCCCACCCACAATAAGTCTACTACCACAGGAATGGTTTAAAAGAACATGGTCTTGATTTGCATTTCCCTAATAGCCGGGGAAGCTGAGCATCTTTTCATGTGCCTTTTGGCCATTTGCATTTCCTCTTCTGAGAAGTGTCTGTTCAAGTCTTTTGCCCAATATGTAATTGGGTTATCTGTCTTTTTGTTGTTGAGTTGAACAATCTTTCTTTATATATTCTGGATGCTAGGCCTTTATCTGATATATCATTTCCAAATATTGTCTCCCATTGTGTAGGCTGTCTTTTTACTTTCTTGACAAAGTTCTGTGATGCACAAAAGAGTTTAATTTGAGGAGTTCCCATTTATTTCTTTCTTTCTTCAGTGCTCGTGCTTTGAGTGTAAGGTCTAGGAAACGACTCCTATTGTAAGATTTATAAGATATTTCCCTACATTTTCTTCTAACCATTTTATGGCCTTAGATCTAATAGTTAGGTCTTTGATCCATTTTGAGTTAATTTTTGTATAGGGTGTGAGATATGGATCCTCTTTCTTTTTTTCGCATATGGATATCCAGTTCTCTAGGCACCATTTATTGAGGAGACTGTTCTGTCCCAGGTGAGTTGGCTTGACTGCCTTATCAAAGATCAATTGTCCATAGATGAGAGGGTCTATATCTGAACATTCTATTCGATTCCATTGGTCAGTATAGCTATCTTTATGCCAGTACCATGCTGTTTTGACCACTGTAGCTTCATAATATGCCTTAGAGTCAGGTAGCATGAGACCTCCAACTTCATTTTTCTTTCTCAGGATACTTTTAGCTATTTATTGCAAATAAATTTGGTTATTGGTTTTTCTGTTTCTGAAAAGTAAGTTTTTGGAATTTTAATTGGTATTACATTGAATCTGTAAATCAATTTAGCTAGAATTGACATCTTATCTATATTTAATCTTCCAATCCATGCACACAGTATGCTCTTCCATTTATTTAGGTCTTCTGTGATTTCTTTTAACAATTTCTTGTAGTTTTCTTTGTACAAGTCTTTTATCTCTTTAGTTAAATTGATTCCTAAATATTTTATTCTTTTGATTGCAATTGTAAATGGAATTTTTTTCTTGATTTCCCCCTCAGATTGTTCATTACTAGTGTATAGAAACACTACAGATTTTTGAGAGTTGATCTTGTAACCTGCCACTTTGATGTACTCATTTATTAGCTCTAGTAGTTTTGTTTGGGGTTTTGGACATGTAGTATCATATCATCTGCAAACAGAGTTTTACTTCTTCCTTTCCAATTTTGATGCCTTGTTGTAGTAGTTAGATTCAGTTGTCAAGCACAGACTAAGCAGCTCGGCATTCCTCATCTGAACCCTCGCAGCTCAGCCCAGGCCTTTGGAGATGCAGAAAGAGATCACCCTGGGGAAAGTTATTGGAACCCAGGGGCCTGGAGAGAAGGCCAGCAGAGACCATCCTGTGCCTTCCCACGTAAGATAGAACCTCAGTGGAAAGTTAGCTGCCTTTCCTCTGAAGATCTAACAAAATAAATCCCCTTTTATTAAAAGCCAATCCGTCGCTGGTGTGTTGCATTCTTGAATGTAATAGGTATTCAACAAATTCAATCCAACTGGACCTCCTTTGGCTGATTATTGGAACACAAGTATCCTCTGAATCAAAGAAGAGCCTGACTTAAAATGAAAGTTCACAGACGCAATAATGTGGGATAGTCTTATAATCCTGTTGATGTAGAGAGAGAGCATATGGGAGGAGATGGCAAAAAGATTTTAGGCCCTCCTTAAAAAAAAAAAGACCTTTTCCCTGGGTTTAACTTTATTTCAAACTTGTACCCAATTGGCCATTTCAGTCACCCAGAGAAAAGCACTAGAGTCTAAATTCCTTGCAATTGGGAACTGTATCTTCTTATTTATGTCATTCATTATTCCTTATAATGAAGGAGCCCACCCCTCTACCCCTTGAGATCTGTTGGAGCATGGCTTTTTATTTTTTAACCTTTATACATTCCTCAATACACTGTTTCAGCTCTAATGTTTTCTTCTATCACGTAATCACAGAGTCTGTAGAGCAGGAATGTTCATTCCTAGGAATCATGTCATGAAACCCTTCACTTCGCAGATGAGGGTACAGGGGCCTGGATTGGGTAAGGACAGTCTAACGCACCAGTTAGTAGTGGTACACAGGGCTCCTGAGCAGTTAGCTTGTCCTTTCTCCATTCCACCAGATACCTCAATTCTGAGATAGTCTTCCTCTCCACGTGGCTGTGTGTGTATATATATGTAAACTGATGTAGCCTTAAACACAATGTTGAATTCAACTTTTTCCATCAGCCACATTCCTCCAAGTTTTATCGGTATTTTGGGAATGGACTTCCATGTAGCTCCAGTGAGTGTATTATTCATGTGTTTTTTCATTTTTACATAACACTGCTTCATATACTCACTTCCAGGAAACAGTATTTCTCTGTGCTACTCTACCAAGGATGGCTTAGTCAATCACATATTATTGGACACTCAAAATCAACAGGTGCCTGGAAGTATATGCACAAAACTGTTATCAATGGTAAGTGACTTTTGAGGGAGTAGAACTGGGTATTGTGTGGGTAGAGGGGAAACTTCCATTTTCTGCTTTGTGTCTTGCTGCTCAATGGGTTATCATCGTATGTTTCATTTTTATTATAAAAGTAATTATGTCAGACATTGGGGAGGTTTTAGTTTTTCTCTTAAAAAGAACCCATTTGCATATTCTTATTGCCAGATTGCATTCCTGAAGAGAATGAGCCAATGATTGTACCTACAGACACACAAACCTTCTGACACCAGGTTTAATTTTTCCTATGCATTTTTGCCAGTTTCTTAGCTGGGCATGTTGCAATACCTTAAAATTGTTTGAATTTGCTTTTTTCATTGATAATAAGACTATGCATGATTGTTTATGTTTCCTGTTACATATACTGTCTGCTCAGTTTTTTAAATGAATTATTAAGTGGGTTCTGGGTATTAATCTTATTGTATTACTTCTTTGTCTATTAATAATGACCTTTTTTTATTTTTGTCATCAAAGAGTACTTTTCCTATTATGATGGAAAGTGTATATCCGATCAACCTGAGATCAAAACCTCATTCTACAACTTAATTGGAAAGATTTTCCACAAGAAATTGCACAATCTCTCTGAGCCTCTGGTGCTTCACCTGTAAAAAATGGCTACAATGATGTACCTATACATAGGTTTATTGTGAAGATTAAATGAAGACAATTTATGTGAAGTGCTTAGTAGTGTTTGACACACAGCAAGAGCTCAGTAGATGGCACCTCCTAATGTACCATCTCCTGCTATGTGGTGGACTCTGGGATATTTGTAATGAGCCTGAGGAAGCTTTTCACCCAAGTGCCTGGCCTTAGACCTGACCTCTCTGATTCACTGCTTCATTGGTGCTGGGAAATGATGATTTGCTGTAATAGGCTGTAGAAAGCTTTTAGCTTCTCAGTCACCTTCTACTCTCTAATCACCTCTGTCCTCACAACAGCCCAGTGAAGTTGGTGAGACAAATACTCAGGTCTCTCTTTTCATCTGTGAAGAAATAATAGTATGGAGAGAATAAATCCTTTCATGTATTCATGATGGAGCCTCAACTGTGTACCAGATATTTCCAGGGACTGGGACAGAGCAGAGTGAAAAAAGTCTCAGAATTCATGGGCCATATGTCCTGGTGGTAGAAGAAAGGCAATAGGATAAATACATAACTCTAGTATCTTAGGTGGTGAGAGTGCTAAGGCAGGGAAGGAGGGAGGATTATTGCATTTCTAGATGAGGTGTCCAGGAAAGGCCTCAATGAACAGGTAGCTTTTTAACAAAGATCTGAAGGGAGGTTAAGCAGTGAGACATGAGACTATTTCAGGGGAGAATGTTCCAGGCAGAGGGAACAGCAAATGCAAAGGCCCTGAGGCAGTAAGATGTCTAGAAATTGAGGAGTAGCAGGAGGCAAGTGTGGCAGAAGTGAAGAACATGAAAGGAGAGAAGATAGTAAGTAATGAGGTCAGAGTAAAAAGTGGTGGTGAAGTGGGGGTGGTGCTCAGATCACATTTACTCAAAGCAACCAGCTAGCTCTCCAGGGGAGAAATTTCCTCCTTCCTCCCTGTTTTAAATCAATGTGATTCAGGAACCCTGGGTGCAGCTGGCAGGGGCCTTAGCCCAACCCCAAATGGAGGCATGCTCCAGAGCGGGAAAGCCGAAGAGTGACTAATACTTTGCATCATTCCTCCTCACTGTGCTTTATATACCCCTCCTATTGATAACAGCGACTTGTGCCCAATGGAGCCTCAATAGAGGGTATGGAGCTAGAAAACCCGGGCCTCGCCTCTTTCCCACCTGATCAGGCCTTCCTAGGGCCTATGAAACTGCTCTGAGGGCAAAGGCTTTGATGGGCTAGCCAGAGGAACAGAGACAGCTGGAAACTACTTGCCAAAGTGGGGGAATTTTCCCCCACCAATTTCACCTCATCCCTCCCATGGAAGCTGTGACAAAGGATTTGAAGCCATTCTTTATCTGTCCCACCAGTTATGCAAAGGACCCAGTGCCTTTTGGGCAGTACTGCCAAAGTAACCCATAGGAATGGTCAGATCTAGGCACAGGTGCAAAAAATAAAAGGAATTCATGAAGATGTGCATCTATCTGTGTGGCAAATATATTCCAAAGCCAAATCAAAATGACTGATCCATTTGCATCCCCTTTGTTAACCTGAGCGTTCTAAAGTTGGTGGTAGAGAATAGCTATTTGGAGGAGCATCTCCTTTGTTAGGCCACTAGATCCCCACTTAATGCAGCAGCATGGGCAAATTGTTAACTGGAAATAACAGATTTTCCTAGGGTAAGGTATGATTATGGAGATACTAACACAAGGAAATATGATTGTGCTTTTCACCTTCAAAGAATATCACACCTTGAATTTGGAACCCAGATGGAGACAATATTAACTCGTCACCTTTGATATCTCCTGGGTTTTCTGGACTTCAAACTTTTGATGAAACAAGAGCCATTTTGTTGTTCTTTGCCCTTGTGTACCAATCTGGAATAGTTCAACTAACTTACTGAAATGTACTCCTCAATTTGCTCACGTCCCGTTTCCACTGTGAATTCGCCGTGTGTGATCCATTTGATGTTTTTGACAGGATATTCAGCTTCTGCAAACAAGGTGTAAAATGGTTAGTTGA
Organism: Myrmecophaga tridactyla; assembly: GCA_004026745.1. Taxonomy (NCBI): domain Eukaryota; kingdom Metazoa; phylum Chordata; class Mammalia; order Pilosa; family Myrmecophagidae; genus Myrmecophaga; species Myrmecophaga tridactyla. The sequence continues at coordinate 16,938 of PVIY010026429.1, forward strand.
CTGGTTGTGTGGAGTTATATAATGAGACAATTCTTTAGACACCCAATGGAGATCACTACCTTCCATGGTCTTAATAGCAGCAAAGATGGCATTTTCAGCTATAGCTTGAGCTAGTTCATCCACTTCACAGTTGTTTTCCATTGTTGTCTGCTTTGTAGAATCTGTATTCACCTCCATTCTTTTCTGACTTTGAAAATTTTTACTTACATCCATTTTCTTTTGCCTGGAAAAAGAAATTCCATAAGTTACTCTATGAAAAGTTTTTTTTAAAAGTTATTCTTTGTGTGTGTGCATCTGTACAATGTGTGCATGCATGCATATGCTCACACAAGTAAGTACACACTGTCTCTGAAAGAATCACAAGAAACAGGAAACAGTGGTTGCCTCTAGGGAGGGGAATGCTGGTTAGGGATAGGAATGAGATTTCACTGTGTATCCTCTGTGCTTGGCTGCTCAGATTCTCAAAACCAGAAAGGCTCGAGGCAAGATGTAGGAGAATGATTCGTAACCTCTTTGAAGTTCTAGCAATATTGATTTCTAGTTGAGCCTTTGACTGAACCCCAACCCCTCCTTTGGATGACTGAGGGAACCTGGATATTTAAAGATAAAGATAAAGGAACTAAAAATGATGGGACGCAATGCAGCATAGAAGGGGTTGGTTTTTTACTGTATTCTCTTGGGCTGTCCAGGTATACAATTGTATCATCTACAAGAAACCATCATTTTACCACCTCTTTTCCTGAAATATATCTCTCTATAAGTATTAGCATTGACTACTGCCTCCAGAAAATGTTAAATGGTAGTGGAGACAATGAGTATCCTTATTTTGTGTCTGACACGTCAATGAGCGTGCCTTCTGGTGTTACACCATTACGTATGATGCTGGTTTATAGTTTGAGATTTTCACATCAAGAAAGTATTCAAAAATAAATAAAATTAAATTAAAATTAAAAAAAGAAACTATTCATTTATTCCTATTCTACTAAGGGTTTTCATCATAAATGCTAATTAAAATTGTCCAAATGCCTCTAGCATCTACTAAGATAGTAAAAATTGGGGTTGTCAGGGCTGTGAACAAGGGTTTATCACAGAGCTAGGAGTCTCTGCACATTTTCAATCTTTTGTAAATTTTTCCCTTGAGTCTTGGATTCTCTCTTTTTATCCCTGCTACTTCTTAAGTCTCTTCACTTATGAGAAATCACTTACTTCCAGCACAGTTACAAATTCCTTGCAGGCAATCCTTGCACTGGGGGACTCCATGAAAGTGGATCTCTCTCTCTCTCCAAAGGGAGCTCTTTCTTTTTCTATAAACAACAACTTCAATTTGGGGGCATTTATGCACCTCATTACATCTCATCATCACCACAGCACTATGAAAAAATGTGCTAGATACCTTCCATTTGCCCTTCCAGGTTTACTCTCCACCCATTCATGCTGCTTTCTGCCCTGGGAGGCTGACTTGAGTGAACAACATCAATAGGTTTATCAGGCTGAAGGGAGAAGTTGAGGTCAAGGTGAATATTCCCCCATGACTCTCTCCCTACAGGTCACCCATGGCCTGCTGCATTGAAAAGGTCACAGCTTCTCTCAGGGAGGCTCTCTACTCAAATGCTCAGTCTGGTAAAGGTAGCCATTCTTTCCCCTCAACCCTTCAGACCTCACTCTTACTAACCCTTAAAGGCTACATTTTCCTTATTTCCCCATACTCTGCCCACACCTTTGTAAATACTTCCTTTACTTAACCTTTCAGTATGCCAACTACTTCCTGTTAGGACACTGATACCAAGAAGGACTCTTATTACCACGTGACATTGAGGAAAACAAGCCAAACTCCCAGATGGTTTCACTCCACAGCCTGTACTCTTAACTACAATGCTCTCCTCCCTCCAAGATTGAGGAAGGTGGTAGGGGACTATTATCACATTTCCATCTGAAGTCCAGAATGTGACTACTGTCTCTGGGCTTCTTTTAAAAAAGGGCAGTCCTGTTCCCTTTCTGCACATCATGGCTTGTCCCAAGGTGGGTGTAGTAGGTTCTCCCCAAGGTAACCCAGCTCCCATAGCCATCAGTCCAAGAATGGTTTGAACAGCTTTTGGGCATTCCTGTAATTATGTTGACCAGTGTTTATTTAGGTCTTCATATTAGCATATTAAGCTCAGTTTGCCACTGCCTCAGTACCCTGGGGGCCTAGAGGGAGAGAGTCAGATGAAAACAATTGTCCTATGTTGCCTATCCCAGAGCCAGAAGAGATAAGGGCAGAGGGCAGGCAATCTGAAGGCCCAGAAACCTATGAAATGGATTCTCCACCGCCATTAGGCCATGTCAGTTTAGCCAAAGAGAATTGATGAAAACGGTGTAGAGACAACAGCAACAAAATTTTTGGTAAATCAGTAAATTTGGTAGGCTTTGGTGAATTAACCATGCATCAACTTCATCCTTCAGAGAGTGGGCCCCTTGTTGACTTGGTAGTTCAGTGACTTGACTAGTTTAGCAAATTGACTCCTGATGAATTGACTAGGAGCCAATTCTATGACCATCAAAACCAAGCAAATGAGGGGAGGACTTTATCCACAGAAGGATCCCCTTAAGACCTTCCCTTTGGAGCCTAGCTGAAAGAGAGCCCTCTTCCAGTAAGAGGGTAGGGTCAGGGCCTTGGAAGCTGAAATTTGATCCTCACATATCTATGGGCATAAATCACCTTTTTGTGGACTCCCCCATCCCTAACAAACCCTGCTACCTGCGTGACCAGATCCTTGTTTGGAGAAGGAGCAGTGGTAGCTGGGGAGGCCTCAGAACAGTCTCTCAGCAGCTTTTCACCAGTTCCCTGAAGGAATGTTTATGAGTGCTGCTAGGGCAACGACAGTTTCCACCAATGGGAAGCCAAGCCCAACTGTTTCTGCCTGCTTCAGGTCAATCAAGGAGGAGAAATGGAGGGGAAGGAGGAAAGAAGGGAGACTGTCTGTTACAGCAGCTGTCTGACCTCAATTGCAGGACTAGTCTGTAGGATTGACATCCAATTTCTAACTAGCAGCAGATGATCTTGTAGGGCTGTGCCAGGAGAAATAGTCATAAAAAGCCTGGCAGTATGTGCCCATCAGTGTGTTAAGCACTCAAGGTTTGTGAAGTCATTTACTGCTCACCATGGCCTTATGAGGTAGGGATTAGTACTTTTATATTATGGTTAAACAAACTGAGGCAGAGAGAGTGTTCATTTGCCTGACTAAAATTCAGAACTGACTTCACTGGCTGAGCTTTGAATTGATTTTAGGGCTTCTTTGTAGACTTGATTGTTTTCAAAGATGTCTTTTATGAAACAAGGGTGAAGAGAAGATAGCATAATGGTTTTGAGCAGAGACTCAAGAGCAGTTTACGTACATTTCTGTTTTTCAATTCCCTTGTCTATAACGTGGAGATAATAATAATACCTACAGCCTTATTTTTATGAGGATTAAATGAGATAATTCATGGAAAGAGCAAGGACAGTGCCTAATACATCATAAGCTCTCTCTATAAGGTTTAACTACTATTCCTATTGTTGTTGTTGCTGCTGTTACTCTCACTATAAAGTGTTCTTTTAAATGGCCTTAAATGGTGAAATGAAAAACTGTCCACTCTATGTCAGGATGACCCTGTTTTATTTTATTAGTTTTATTACTTTATGAAGTCCCCAAGTCCAGGAATCCCTGCCCTTAAACACTAGGCTTTGCATATGGAGTTGTTTCTAACCTTAAGACAATTGGTCTAAAGGAAAGTGCTTTGTTAAGTTTCCTCTTGGTCCAGAAAGAAATGCTGAGCTTGCCATCTGGAAGATACCACCACATTGAAGTCTTGTGCACAGAGAGAACTTGCTGTTCATGTGGCCTGGAGAGGTAAGGACACAGCTGGTGGTGTGGGGTGTGGGGGATGTGTGGAAGGCGGTGTCGCTTAGTAGGAAGAACAGATTCTGGAGGGTTGCAAACCCCATCTCTGCCACTTATAGGAAGAGTGTTTCACTTCTTTGAGCCTCATATTGTATAGTGGGGGATTATTTTATACATATATACATTCAGGCAATTAAAGGCATTTATTACAGCCCTGTGTGGTACAGCCAACAAGTATACAAGGAAACAAGTAATGACGAGAGCATAGCAGAAGATCCTTACCATGTATAAGGCCCTGTTCTGGAGCCCCAGAGATACAGCAGATCCCCTGTATGTATGAGCAAGGCCAGCATGGTCCCTTCCCAGAAGGACCTTTCATTTTAATGGGAGGAAGACATCAAACACTGATTTACGTACTAGAAAAAAAGGAGTACATGGTTTGGAAATGAATAGAACATTATTGTGAATGTAATTAACAGTGCTGAAATATGGGTGAATGTGATAGAAAGGAGAAGTTTAGAGGCATAACAGTGAATCTTGTGTTGGACAATGTCTGTGATTAACTGTACAAATGTGAAGGGGATCTTTCATGAACTAGAACAAATGTGTGACCCTATTGCAGGGAGTTGATAGTAGAGGGGTATATGGGAGGGAACGTAGCTGTTGCAAACTGGATTGTGGTAACAGTAGTGTCTTGATATTCTTTCATCAGCAGTGACAAGGGTGCCATACCGAGGCAGGCAGGGGAGTATGGAGGGTATGGGATGTTTTGGGTTTTTTTTTTAGTTTTTTCTTTTTCTGGAGTGATGGAAGGGTTCTAGGGTTGATTGTGGTGATGAGTACACAACTATGTGATGGTGTTGTGGGCCATTGATTGTATACTTCAGGTGGATTGTGTGGTTCAAGGGTTATTTCAATAAAGTTGCATTTTTAAAAAAAAAGGAGTACATGATATTTGGAAATTAAATCCTAGGGAGATGTGATCAAGAGCGGCTACTAAGCTGTTATTATTGTTAATAGGTTTGCTTTGGGCAGGAAGGAGAAGGACCACTACAGAATGATACCTAGATTTAGGTCTTGAACAAATGACTGAAAATTGGTGCTGTTTCTGAGACAGGGAATGTCAATACCAAGTACTTCCAGCCAAAGACCACGAGGAAACACCTGTAGTTGAACAAGTTGGGTTTATTACTCATATCAGTGAGGGAAAACATACACCATCTTGGTAAGAGGGGGTTAGAAAGAACGTATTATAGGAATCAGCTTTGGTTGGGTCATTTTGGCGGTGGTCCAGGAAAGTAGAGGTTCACCACCATTTGGATTTTGTCAGAAAGTGGGAACAAGTCTATGTGTATCTCAGTAAATCTTAAATATAGGAAAGCCTGACCATCACAAGGCTATAATGGTAATTAGTAAAGAAGTAAAAGTCACTCATATTAGCTGGAAGAGAGGAATATTTGGTATATTGTGAGTTATGCAGTGACCTTGCTGTTGTCTATACTTAGGAAAAAATGACCATAAAGTAGTCTTGTTTTGTCTTATTTTTTCATGGTCTCAGAGTGACCATTTCTGGTGTTGGTATTCTCTGAGATTGTTTATGTCCAACAGGAGAATAACTTGCCTACCTCTGAGTGCCAGGCCAGCTGCTAACCTTGGAACCCAGCTGTAAATGTCAGATTGGCTCCCAGATGCTAGGGTTGGTTTTTTTTTTTTTTTTTCTTTTTCAAGAAGAATACCAGATTTCCATTAAAAGCTGGTGATTTCAGAAAGAAAGATAGACGACAAAGACTGAGATGGTATAGTCTAGGAATGCCTAGAGTGTATAATGATAGCAACTAAATGTACAAATTTTAAAAATGTTTTTGCATGAGGAAGAACAAAGGAATGTCATTACTGCAGGGTGCTGAAAATAGGTGGTAATTAATATTTTAAAATTTTACCTTATCTGTGAGACTAAAGCAAAAAAAATTTATTTGGTACAAAATTTATATTTTGACTAGTGCATTTACTAATATAACTTATGTAGACAGCTTAACTGAACACCATAAGTACATGGAACCTTGAATAGGACATGAGATTTTGTTGGTTTGTCCAGAGTGATGCCCCATTAGATCCCAGATTTGAACAGTGAATAAAAAAGTTTTTTTTATTTGCAAAGTCCTCTTTGGGGACAGTATTTGCAAAGTCCCCTTTGGGGAATGGTAAGAAAGGAGGAAAATTCAACTTCCCCAAGTTGAATGCTTGATATTCTCACAAGCAGTGTGGACAATCAAAGCTATAGGCTGAACCCCCAATCCTGGGGTTTGTTCATATGAAACTTAACCCCACAAAGGATAGGTCAAGCCTACTTAAAATTAGGCCTTGATAGGTATAATCTTTTTTTTTTATAGGTATAATCCTTTTTTTTTCTTTCCTGTGTTCGTTTTATTTCTTTTTCTATTGTCTTTTTGTTTCTTTTTCTGAATTAATACAAATGTTCTAAGAAATGATGAATATGCAACTAGGTGATGATATTGTGAATTACTGATTATGTATGTTGTTTTGTTTTGTTTCTTATTTTTTTAATTAATAAATAATTTTTTTTTTAATTAGGCCTTAGAGTCACCCCCAGGAGAACCTCTTTTGTTGCTCAGATGTGGCCTCTCTCTCCAGCCAATGCAACAAGCAAACTCACCACCCTCCCCCTGTCTACGTGGTCATGACTCCCAGGGGTGTGGACCTTCCTGGCAACGTGGGTCAGAAATCCTAGAATGAGCTGAGACTCAGCATCAAGGGATTGAGAAAAACCCTAGAATGAGCTGAGACTCAGCATCAAGAGATTGAGAAAACCTTCTTGACCAAAAGGGGGAAGAGTGAAATGAGACAAAGTGTCAATGGCTGAGAGGTTCCAAACAGAGTCGAGAGGTTATCCTGGAGCTTATTCTTACGCATTAAATACATATCACCTTGTTAGTCAAAATGTAGTGGAGAGGCTGGTGGGAATTGTCTGAAAATATGGAACTGTGTTCCAGTAGCCACGTTTCTTGAAGATGATTGTATAATGATATAGCTTTACAATGTGTATGATTGTGAAAACCTTGTGTCTGATGCTCCCTTTATCTACCTTATCAACAGACGAGTAAAACATGGAATAAAGATGAATAATAGGGGGAACAAATGTTAAAATAAATTTAGAGTGAAATGCTGGTGATTGGCGAGGGGGAGGGGTGGGGGTATGGTGTGTATGAATTTTTTTCTGTTTTCTTTTTATTTCTTTTTCTGAATAGATGCAAATGTTCTAAGAAATGATCATGATGATGAATATGCAACTATGTGATGACATTGTGAATTATGGATTATATATGTAGAACAGAATGATCAAAAGTTATGAATGTTTGCGTTTGGTGATTTTTGGTATTTTTTTAAAAATTTAAAAATTAATTTAAAAAATGTTGGTGATTTCAGCTAGCTTCTTCACAGTGAGTATGCATCCGGTCTGTTCCCCAGGAGCCCAATTTGCCAGTTGGGCATGCTGTGCCCTGCCCTGCTTGCCTGTGCTTCTCAGGGCTGCCTCAACCTGGACAGATGGCCAGAGAAGAAAGAAAGGGCCTGCTCCTCACTTACCCTGCCTCTAAGAAGTGGGGAGATGACTTTATATCAAGGATGTTGTACTCACTAGAGAGAACTGCTTTGGAGACTCCTGCAGGTCTCCACTCTGTAAGCTTCTCCCAGAATTGAGGAACACTAACAGAAAAGCCCCTAGGCAGGGATGGTGTGCATCAGAGCACAAGCGAAGAGGAGATGGAGCTCAAGTTGGGGGCCTTCTCCCTGGGCCTCTGCACCCCTTGACTTATATTCCTTCCACCTTCAGTCATTTTCTTTCCCTCTCAGTTTCTCCCCTCATACCCTCATGCTCACACTATCACCTCTTCCCATATTTATCTTTGTATTCTTTCCCCTTCTCCCTCCTTCTCTCTTTTCCCCTTCCCACCTATATCTAGCACCACTGACAACTCTCAGCAATGAAGTCCTAAATGCTGACATTGTCTTCTTGTCAAGTGAACCCATTCAGCCAGCACATATCTTTTGAGTACCCTCAGAATGCTCAGATGTCGTGCACTGTGGGGAAGAAAATCTGAATAAGACAAGGTCCCCCACCCCATGCACTTATAAGTCGGGGAGAAAAAGCACGCTTATCCAAAAAGATCATTAACAATTGAAAGCAGGGGATAGAGCAATGCTTCCTGACTCAAAATTTGAGGCAAAGTTAGATTTGGGCAGGGTCTAAGAAAGATTGCCCCAGGAAAGGGAAGGTGGTGGTAGGAGCCCAGGACCTCTCTTAAGCAAATGTTCTTCCTCCCACACCAAAACCAGTAGGCTCTGAGGACTCTGCTGGGCATTCCCAGGTGGGGGGATTTTTGAGAGTCAGGATGCCACGAACACCTCTCTGAACATTCTAACCATATTTGAGCTGCTATTCTCGAGTGCCTTGCATAGAACAAAAATACTATGGCAAAACTGTTCCCCAAATGGCCAACATCCTGATGGTGATGACTTTGTGTGCTCTTTTTTCAGTCAGATCTATGGCCATAAGTACAGTGGACCGTTCTTACAGGCATGGGCTGAAAACTCCACAATTGCCTCGGGAGCTAGTAAGTCCCATCCTGAATGCCAAGTTCTTAGAGGTAAGAGAGGAGAGTGGTCTCTGGGGGACAAGCTCTCTGGTGTTAAGAAATAAAATGTAATAGTCCTAGAAGGAATATCTATCTTCTTAAGAGAACAGACATTCCCCTGACAGCCAGGTGTTAGATGGCACACAGGAGAGTTCACAAGATATACCAGAGAAACTTTTAAACACATGGAATATCATTGTTTTCTTGAGGCAATTCAATATTCTCATTGTCTTCTCTACCTTCTTTCTACTGCCTTTGGAATTACAGTTCTTTGAGAGTCATAATCAAATTTGCATACTTGTTTTTAATTCTGTTACCTGAGTACCTTCTAGCCCAAATAAAATATTAATTCCTTCCATGTGTTCTCAAACTGAGGAAAGTACCTACCAACAAACAAAACAACAGTTAATACAAAATGCTTTCCAACTAATAAAACAATAGATACATGGGTTCCCACACCTGAACTCACAAATAGATCTGCTGGGCCATTTTCTTAGTGGTGCCCTAAAAAGAACAATTCTGTCTCTAATCCTGAGTCAAGATTTGTGAAAATCCGAAGAACAGTTATTTGAATCTTCATTGTAGAAGAAACTTTGAAGGATATGAGAAGTATGTATATTAGAGCTAACAGCAGACACACAGGATACACAAATATGCCAAAGAAACTCTTAATGGTTAAAGATTATGCAAACACAGCAGTGGATTGATTTATTCTGTACAGAATTCTCTTTCTCTGTCTTTTACCAAAAATGTATCACAATGTGAAGGTTTTAAGAAAATTCTCAGCCCCCCAGCTCAGTGTGCTGCAGGCCACAAAGGTCTGCTCTTATGTTTCCTCTGCAAACAAACAACAAAAAAAAGAGTATCTCAAAAGAATATTCCAGTGTGTATGCTCATCACAGAAATGAAATATTTGCTTAGAGGAATGGGAGTGAGGGTGTGTGTGTGATGAGTTGGGGAGCAGTTGTTGCATAAGCATAGCCAGACCCAAACCAATAAACTGACTGCCAGTCTCTTTTACTATCTGAATCCACATCTACATTGTTGATAAACACAAAACCCCATAATTGTTCCATGTGTCTTGTTTCTCAAAGAAGTAGAGTAAAAAAAGCTTTAGTTGTCAGGTCACAAAATTATCAAGGGATATTAAATCTCGAAAACCAAATGGTTTAACTCTGACTCCCCACCCCTTACCCTCATCATTCTGGTAAGAATGACCAGCTTCAACCCCAGGCATTTGCCACCTTCCCTTAGTAAAGAGCAAGCAGCAAGAGCTGGGAGGGGTAACCAGGCACTGAATTCTCACTGGCATTAAACTGCATTTTTCTTTCTTGCTTTCAAAAAACACCTTCAGAATAATTAGTGCCTTCATTCAACTTACTTCTGTCTGTTTTGTTTTGTTGGACTATGGAAACCCCTGAGGTGAGATTATTCATTTTAATGGGGACCCAAGAAGGATGCCACCACCTATACTTGGCTAGTATAGTGGGGCTGAGGGTCCTCCCAACATCACATTTGAGTAAGTGACTTTGGAGCATCTGCCAGTGTGTGGGTGTTAAATTTTAAGCAACTAGAGATCTAGGAACAGAAGTTCCAACTTTCCCAAAGAAGAAAACACCAGAGTAGTTTACTACTAAAAATAATAAATAGGTTTTATTGAGCAAAAGCAGCATGCATGTGGAGCAGTACCAAACAGGGGTTCTATTCAAAAAGCTGGGCTTTGGAAGCGACTTATATGGCTGTTTAAAGGAAGGGGGCAGTGAGGGAGCATATGGGTTAACCAGGGCAGAGTATCAATGGGCAGGCAACAGTCACTTAATTAGCAAACTGCAGGAACAGGATATTTGTGCAAGGTCCGGGCTATCTGGTGATTGTCAGCAGACTCTTTATTGTTGGCCTTGACTTGCTTGCTACAGTTTCCCTTCTTCACCACAAAGGATTATTGGTATGTCAACTTAGCTCACTTGGCCTCTTTTTCTTCATCATAGTTCCCTGAATAAAGCTCAAGCTCAAGCAAATTAAGGTGTTAGTGTAGTTATTGTTCATTCCATTTTCACAGGGGTTAGAGCTGTGCAGTTATAAACTACTGTGCTTCCATTATTTCACAAGATAGTGTCAGAAACCCAAGTATGTATGTTGAACACATACAGTCCTCATTTTCCAATAAAGGAGCTGAGGCTCACAGTAGTGAATGGACTCACCCAAGATCACATCACCCACAGGTGGTGGAGTCTTCTGACTCCATGAGGTAAGGTCCTCATGACATTCTGTGTCTCCATATCTCAGATCAACTGTTTGCAAAAGAAATGTTTTACTATTTGCTTTTTCTACATGAGGTTACATTACACACAAGTAAGTTGGGAAACTGTATTTGGGGGAACAAGTGCCTCCAAGTAAGGGATAACGTTCACGTTTACAGGTGAACCAAGTGAGAATCTGAGACCTAAATTTTAAAAAAGAACCAGAGCTTTCTGAGGGGAAGGAAAAGGAATTGTTCCCAGATACTCCTGAGTAACTGGGGAAAAAAAAGTAGGAATTTTTTTACATACACTTCCTGGTGTGTTCCTTGATAGAGACCTTGCTATTTTCTTTTGTAATCGTTAGTAATTTCATATGTTGGGGGGGAGCATGACAGTTTTTCCCTTGGAACATCTGGCTTCTTTGGTTCTCTGGCTTGGATTGTCTTATAACTGTCCTAGACGATTTCGCTTTCTACAAAGACCTAAATCTCAGATGGAGGAGTGCTTGTGCTGTGGATCAGAATTTTAGTGCTCATAAAACTTCTTTGCATTATCTGAATTGTTTTCAGTACAGAAACTTGAATGCAAAGCTGGCATATGGTTCTAAACCCTGGCTGATCTATATAATATCTTGAAACCCAGAAATTAAATATGGAAATTCTTTTATCCACAGGGACAAAATATCAAGTGACACGCAAGTCATATCCATTTTTTAACAAAGTGAAAAATAAATTATTTACATCATTTTATAGGTCTCAAAAAGGAAAACTGGATTTAATGTGAGTGGTGGGGAGCCCCCCAAAACAACAAGACTTAAATTAAGAAACCAGCACAGGGCCTGGCACATAAGTGTGCTATAGTGATTCATGCCGTACCTCTTTCCCTCTTGTCTCCATTAAAAAAAAAAAGCTGTACCCATATCACAAAAGTTCCTAAAATTTAGAAAGTTGCTTCAGTAAATTAAGATCAATCCCCGTACTTCCAGCCCTGGCACCATGGGATCAACAACGCCTTCCTGACCAAAAGAGGGGAAAGAATTGTGACAAATAAGGTATCAGTGGCTGAGAGAGTTCAAATAGAGTCAAGAGGCCACTCTGGAGGCTACTCTTATGCATGCTTCAGCTAGACATTGCTACTTATCATGGTTTGCCAAAACCATTCCTACCAACCCTAAGGAACACCTAGGGCTTTATCTAGGTGTTCCACGCACTATGATTACTTTCCAGAAACCTACAATTTCCAGTTGGTTTATAGGCCAGATAAGTCCCAAAATGTAGAGGGGCCAGCCTCTCCAGAACATCAACTAGTTCCATCCCCTTATCCCATATTATCGGTAGCCCCTTCCAACATGAAAAAGTTAGAATAGGCATAGCCCAAATACCCCTGAAGAGTGGGAGAAAGATCAAAGAGAAGGTGGAGTTATAACAGAGAAGATAGGATTTAACAAATGAATATGATTGCTGAATCTTTATACTGATATTTCTTTTAGTCTTCAGTGTCTTGGAGCAGCTAGAAGTAAAACCCTAAAATTGTGGAATTGTAACCCACACCAAATGGAAATCTCTTCTACAACTAATTGTTGCAGTGTGCTTTGAAATTTATTGCTTTTTTGTATATATGTTATTTTTCACAATGAAGTATATATGAGAAAAAAATTTTTAAGTATATATTAAAAAGATCATTCCTCCTAGAAAGAAATAAAAATGGAACCTGCAAGTCTTCTCTCTGAGAGAAGTTCAGTGTCGAGGTGGGAGGGTGAGGAAGGGTTGGATGTGAACTCTACTCCCCAGGTCCCCTGTAGCCAAGTACCAATTAATACAGGACAGGACCTTTCTGCTGGATAGAGCCAGCATAGCCAAGAAACACTCCAGCTACTTGCTGGAAGTAAAATCTAACCCTCTTCTAAATAGAATATATGTTCTTACAAAAGGTATGTATGTTCTTAAGTGATTTTGTTTTTGCTAGTGCGGAATGCAGAAGAAGAAGAAAGGAATGTGGTGGGACAGGTGGCACACTGTGCCCTGCAGAAAGAGGTGCTCTCCACTTTCTGCAAAGGTGGGTAATTACCTCAGATGCAAAAGAAATGCTTGTTATTGCAAATGTGGCTGAAAGTAGATAAAGCATGGTACTGAAGGAAAATGAATTATAGTAGAACCGTCCTACAAGTGATTCATTAAGAATTCCCAAGCATGATCAAATTATCTGTCCCTCCCAATGACACTTCAGCATTGTTCCTCCACTCCAGAGATCATCATCACCATCAGCACCAGGTATACCTACCCATGGCCAAGCCCTGGATCTCGTCACCATCCAGACCTCTTCCATCTAGGAAATTTCAAATTCTACCCTCTCTCTCTGAGCAGCTTTCCAATCCCCCCCATCCCACTGTGTCTGCTCTTCTACCTCATAGAGACCTTGATTTTACTTTCTCCAAGGTCCCCAGCCTCTTCTGTTTATCCATCTATGGACCTCACAGTTCAATCACCTGACCCCTTCCCCTTTCCCAACAGCTCAAGTCCCTCACTCCCTGTACTTCTTCCCTCCCAGACCTTCAGCAAGTGTCCAACCCTGGCTCCATCCCTACATCCACATTCTGTACTTCTACAGCTGGGTTGCTGAACTCTGCTGGAGAAAATTGCAAACCTGTACCTTGGTAGTGCTTCTAGGGAAGTCATGGCCTTGAGCGTGAGCTGAGTACTAAGTGTCTGGGGGTAACCTCTTTACTCATTATTCAGTCAGCCTCCTTTCCTGTTCCCCACACCACTCTATTAAGCCTTTACCCTTGCTTAGGCCCCCTGCCCAACCCTATCTTCTCACTCTCAGTGGCCTACGTTGTCTCCTGGTTAACTGAGAAAAGTAAGGCCAGCAATTCTGAATGACCTCTAAGTCCCGTCTTTCCATCTACACCTTTATGTATAATGATAACCAGTCTTTTCTGTTGTCCTTTACTCTCAGAGGATACGTTCCCCACTTCTTAATTCCACCTTTGCTCTTGTTCGCTGTCCTTCCACAACGGTTACCTTTCCCTGATATCCAACTTCTCCTCACTGCTTTTTTCTCCTCAGCATATAAATATAGTAAAATGTATTCAATATTATTAAAAAAAAATCCACCTTGATCCTGCATACCACTGCTCCCCAATATGTCTCCTCTTCCTAAAAATGTTTCTTATAGGAGTAGTTCCTATTCTGTCTGTAAAATGCATTTTGTTCTTTGTCACAAGGCTCAATTCAAAGAGAACAAAAGAGTCTATAGTGCAAAGTCTTGTAAACTATACCTCAAAAAACTTGATAAAAAAGTCTCCCACTCCTGATACAAAGATCGAAGGTGATGGTGGAGTTATACAGAGAAGGTAGGGTTTAACAAATGAGTATGATTGCTGAATCATTATATTGATATTTCTTTTAGTCTCCAGTACTTTAGAGCAGCTAGAAGTAAAAACCTAAAATGGTGGAATTGTAACCCATAGCAAACTCTGAAATCTCTTCTACAACTAATTGTGCTGTTGCACTGAAATTTATTGCTTTTTTGTATATATGTTATTTTTCACAAAAAAGAAAAAAAGTCAATTGTGATGATAAAAAAATATTCCTTCTAGCCTCCAATGTTCTGGAGCAGCTAGGAGGAAAAGTCTGAGATGACGGTATGGTAGCCTATGACAAACTCTGGGATCTGTCCTGTAACTACTGGTTGAAGAGGGCTTTAAAAACTATTGCTTTTTTCTTTCTTTGCTTTGTATGTGTGATATATTAAATAATTTAAAAAGTTTAAAAAAAAAAAGTCTCCCACTGCTGTTTCCCAGCCACAGCTTCCCCTGCCCAGAGGTAACCATTGTGTTAACAGTATTCTTCCACAGATACTCTATGAATATACTAAGTCTATGTGTGTATACATGTGTGTGAATATATATATATGTAGTGTTTTTCTTCTTTTTCGTTATATAAGAGGTAGCATACATACTATTCTGTGTCTTGCTTTCTTTCATTTAATGATATCTCTAGGATATTGTTCTGTATTCATACTGCAAGAATTAAAAAATGTATTTACATTTGCAACTCCCAGTTCCCTACTTCCCATTCAACCCATTGCAGTCTGGCATCTACCCTTACTTCTCCACTGAAATTCTCATGCTGAGGTTAGCAGTGTGCTCATTGCAACCCTAATCAGAAACCTAGTGGTCACTGAAGAATTTTTCCTCTCCAGGCCAGCTAAACACCATGGCACCTGCTGATTTTATCTCCCCTTCCTTACTGTCACTGCCCTGATTTGGGCCATTATCATCCCAAGTCTACACTATTGCCACAGCCTCCTAACTGGTCTTCTTATTTCCAGTCTTCATTCCAGCACCCTCACCCAAGTACATTTTAAGTCAGGGTTTCTCAGCATCAACATATTGACATTTTGGCCTAGGTAAAATTTTGTTGTGTTAGGCTGTCCTGTATATTGTACGATGTTTAGAAGCATCGCTGACCTTTACCCACTAGATGTCAGTACAGCTTCATCCCCCAACACCGGGAGGTGTGACTATTAAACATGTCTCCAGAATTCCATTGATCATATAGATCAATTTGGGAATAATTGAAATCTTAACAATATTGTCTTCCTATCCATGAAAACAGTATAGGTCTCCCTTTCTTAGGTGTTCTTTATCAGTGTTTTGTTATTTTCAGCATACATGTTTTGCATCTATATAGATCTGTACCTCAGTATTTCACTTTTTGGTGGTGTTATTGACATTGTAAATAATACTGATTTTTAAAAATCATTTCCCTATGTGATGATATTGTGAACCATTGATTGTACACCATGTATGGAATGTTTATGTGTTAAGAATGTTCATGTTTGTATGTTGTTTTGGCTTGTCAATTAAAAAAAATTTTTTAATAAAATTAAAAAATATCATTTCCACCTATCCATTTCAATGTCTAGAAATACAATTGATTTTTCTGAATCATTTTTATTTCCTAGGGTATGCTAAACTCATTGATTAGTTTTACTTTCTTTTGTAGATTTTGGGAATTATCTACATGGGCAATCATGGTTTTTGCTAATAGTGAGTTTTACTTTTCCCTCTCTACCTCACTTTTATTTCTTGTTCTCACCTTAGAGAATTTATTAGAACCTACAGAATAATGTTGAATAGTCTGGTAAGGATTGGCAGTCTTCCCTTGTTCATGATCTCAGGGGGAAAGCTTTCAGTATTTGCCATTAAGTATGATAGTAATGGAATGATTTTGCAGATACCTTTTATCCAGTTGAGGTTTCCTTTTGTTGTTAGTCAGCTGAGAATTTTAACATAAATAGAAGTTGAAATTTGTCAAATGTTGTTTCTGCATTTCTTAAGATGAATATATGATTTTTCTTTTTTTAAAAAAATGTCTCTAAATACTATGTAAGCAGAATACTATTAGGTTGGGCTTCCAAGAACTCTATAGTTTTCCTAATAAAAACAGATGGACTTGGGAGTTCCGGGAAGATAGCCAAATAGGGTAGATTGAGTTCAGCCCTACTCCAAGGAGAACTTAGAGAAGGGATGGGAGGGCAAAGGAGGGCAATTCAAGAGTGCAAATGACCTGGGAGAGAGCCTTCTGCACCACATAGGGCGGCCCTGGTTGCAAAAGCTGAGGAACTGAGAAGCAGAAAAATGGAGCCTAATGCGGAAGCGCTGAGCCCACAGGAGTGCATGGACCGGGAGATGGGAACTAGGAAGTAAGCCAAGCCGCGTTCCTTGAACACACTCTCCTCACCAGCGCAGCCTCAAGACTGGCAACTCACCCCACACCCCATGCTCCTGCATCCCCGCCCAACAAACCCAAGCACGCATACCCACCCTACACCCCCACCCCAAGTGCAACCCAACCCACCTCTCTGCACTTCTCCAGAGCACTACCTTGCCCTCCCTGCTCCCTGCAGGCTATTGCCGGCGCATAAAGGCTGCGGGTGCATACCTCCATACCCAGGATAGTGTCACAGACCTCACCACGCCACCCCACCCCCTCAGCTCTGCGCATCAGTTTATGGCACTCCTAGGCCCGTGCATGTGCATGGCCCCAAGTCATGCTCCTCATCTCTGGGAACATAAGTTTACTGTACTCCTAGACCCGCGCATGCACACGGCCCTCAGTTACACTTCCCAGCTCTGAGAAAGCACTGACCTGCACGGCCAGGTCACATCCGCCCCTAGCCCATGAAGGCAGAACACTGACCCACTGCCATAGCTCTACATGTGCACAAAGGGCCCTGTGCTCTAGACCAGCGCACACCAGAGTTACACCCCCAGTCCTGTGCACCCGCACAGCCACATCCTCCCTGGCCGCTGGGCACCCATGGTAACAAGCACCAGCGTAACATCCCCAGCCTGCATCTTTACCTGCGCTGCAGTGCATAACCGCACTGTTGTGCCCCACCCTGTACCCTGCTCCCTACTGCACATCCACCCCACAAACACAAGGCTTTAGACTACTGGAGGAAATCAACTCCCAAAATAAATCAATCAAGATATTTACATGCAACAAAAACAGCAAAAGATCGCTAAGCATATCACAATGCAGGCAGATATAGCCCACCCTAACAACCAAATTAAAATATCAGAGGAGACACAGACGGTGGAACTAATCAAAGATGTTCATGTAAGTCTACTTAATAAAAGAAGTGGGCTTCTGGGAAAATGGCCGAACAGAGTAGGTCTAGTTCAGCCCTGCCCCATGGAAAAATTAGAGAAGGGACAGGAGGGTGACAGATGGCGATTCACGAGTGCAACTGACCTAGGAGAGCCTTCTGCACTCCATACGATGGCTTGGTTGCAGAGGCCAAGTAACTGAGAAGCAGAAAGCTGGAGCCCAGCGCAGCTGCGGAGCCCAGCCAGGAATGAGGAAGTAAGCCAGGCCATGTTCCTTGAAAGTGCTACCCTCACCAGCGCACTTTCCCATGACACGCAACTCACCCCAAGTGACTGCTATCCTCACGCACCTGAACCCCCTCACCCGCTCCCATTTCCCGAGCTTCAATCATCCCTGCCCCACACCCCCACCCCAAGTGCAGCCCAACCCACCTCCCCCTTCCCATTCCCTGCAGGCTGTTGTCACTGCAAAAAGGCTATGGCTAACCTCCATACCCAGGCCACCCCCGCCGCATAGTATTGCACAGCTTCACCCCACCTCCACCGAGCTCTGCACATAGTTTACAACACTCCTAGACCCCATGCACACGGCCCTCCAGTCAAGACCCGCAGCTCTGAGAATCTTAGTTTACGGCACTTCTAACCCCCGCATGTGCACGGGCCCCGAATCACGTCATTCAGCTCTGGGAACATCAGTTTAAGGCAGTCCTAGAACCAGGCATGCTCACGGCCCTCAGTGTACTTCCCAGCTCTGAGAAAGTGCTAACCTGCACAGCCGGGTCACATCCGCCCCCACCAAATGACGGCATAACACCAACCTGCTGCCACAGCTCCACGCATGCGCACAAAGGGCCCTGTGCTTAGACCAGCGCACACCAGGGTTACACCCCCAGACCGGTGCACCTGCACAGCTACGCCCGCGCTGGCTGCTGGGCACCCACATTCACAAGCACCAGCGTAACATCCCCAACCTGCGCCTATACCTGTCCATAAATGAATCACCGCACAATGGGGCCCCCACCCCATGCCCTGCTCCCTGCTGTACAACCATCCTGCAAACACAAGGCCTTAGACTACTGACAGAAATCAACCCCCAAA